>VDFB02143508.1:0-14308 GCA_007258455.2 Sequoia sempervirens | reverse complement strand
CCTTTTTAAAGGTACATTAGGATGCAAATCAACAAGGTATTTTGATTGACTTTCAACCATAAAGGTGATTCAATCATGTACCTAGATCTAATCCTTTTGAGCCTTAGAAATGGATTGGAAATGATTTGTTATGATTGACCTAATTGAACCATATGACATAATATGAAAAATGTAGTATTCTAGAAATACAAAAAATGAAATAGCAATTTGCAGGAAAATCTGGAAAGTGCAGGAGACTATGTACCTATCTTGAAAAGTTAGTTCATCACTAAATAAGAGGACTGGGATTCTTAGGGGTGTATGGGTCTTTGATAGGGTGTATTTATCTTTTTTTGGGGTCCTTTGATGATAGATCTAAGATTTTGATTTTTTTTCTACAAAGTGGTTGGAATGTTGTCAGATAATTTTGTAGGTAATTTTTCATGGCTTGATACGATTTAGGGCTTTGAATGCAACAATGAACAACTTGTCTTCAATATTTCTTCAATCTTCTTCAAACCTATAACCTACATATTAAAAGAAAGCGAAAGTGTTGGGCCATTTAAGGTATTTCCTTAGTCAAGCCCTGTGTAAGCGTTTCCACTTCCATAATGGCAATGTTAATGATAAAGTGATAAATGAAAGGAAGGAATGATGAAATCACAAAGTGCTACAACTCACAAACCTTCCATGGCTTCCTTGAAGGACTAAAGTCATGCAAATCACCTCAAGGTCTTGATCTTGCTTGCTTGATTTTCTTGAATGCTTTGGAGACCTATAAAAGTGGTATCCTTCATAAAAAAATTACAACATGAATATACACAAAGTCACATAGGATTTTACATGATGTTAGGATCTTGAGTTGATGGAATAATGCTCTGAAATGTTTCTCTTGACTTTCTTGATAGTTATCTTGATCATAAGTTCACCAATAGTTTTATTTTTATATTTCAAATGACGAAAAGAATAGGTATTTATAGGCTTTCTCTAATTTCTCAGGAATTAAATCCTGATAGCCAACATTTGAAATTTGAATTTCAAATGTTAAAATGGTCACTCTGACATATTAAAAATTGATCCCTGGTATAATAGGAGGACCCATATTCCCATGGGTGTATGGGTCTTGGCTCTATTTTCTAGGAAACAATGTGTTGAGGGAAAAACATTAATTGATTGTATTTATTCAATGCTTGAAATTTATCAAAAAGTGGTAAAAATGGGTTATAAAATTCAAAAATTTAGGAAAATAGGAACTCAATTAGGATCAACAATTTAGGGGGAGTTGCTTAATAGAAAAAGTAGGGTTTACCACCATGAATGAATAAGATGATAAACCACTGGATCTTTTTCTTATTAAAACATTCAATTATGAGAGCCAAAAGATGCAAATAACAATCAGAAACTAACCCTAACTATTATAGCAACTATGAGGGTAGTTTTGAGAGCTTGAAATGATGTGTACCTTGTTAGAAAAGTGTTATTTTAGGGCCCACTATGGACTCATTCGCCTTTAGTGGTGAATGGGTCCTTGTTAGGGCTTCTAGAAAGCGCCTTCTAGGTTTTGTTCCTCTCAATCTGTAACTCCAAATTCCATATTTTCACTACTTCAACCCTACTGAGGACTCATTAGACTTAAGTGGTGAATGAGCCCTTTTAGGGTTTTGAAAAATTGATTTCAGGGTCCTCATCCTTGATATTTGCACTATGAAATTCCCTATTATCAAGTTATGGAAGTTTGTATACAATTTTGTAGAGCTCTTTCATGATCTTGCACTTTGAATGACAACTTTAGCAACTTGACAACTTTTGCAATTTTGCTCCAAATCTTGCTCTTCAACCTAAAACCTACAATCACACATGCAAGAGGAGAAAAATGTTGTTTGTTAGGGGATAAGGGATTTCCTTGGTCAAACCCTTTTAGGTAATTGAACCAATTGATGAAATAATGAAATTGAAGCATGAAACATGGAATATGTAATTGATGATACCTTGGATGTTGTCTTGGAGTTCAAATCTGCAAACTAATATGAAGTGGCCATGGAGAATGTAGATCTTGATCTCAAATAGATGTGAAACAATGCTTGCAAGAAGGATCTTCAATGCTACATCAACAATCTTGACTTGACAACATGCATGAATGCATAAAACCCTTGACATGATGAAATGATCTTGAATTGCTGCAATAAACCTTGAAAATATGCCTTGAAAATCCTTAGAAAATTCTCTTGTAGACTTAAATTTTCTATAAGGATGCTTTCTCAAAGTTGCTAGTTGAAACAATGTGAATTAACCCCTTATTTATACTAAATTAGGAGATTAACCCCAGAATTCAAAGAACTAAGGCCAACACCAGATCTGGAAAGAAAGGTAATTAAATTCTCACCATAACAAAATTTAAAAATTGGGGTTTCATTAAGGGAGGACCCATTTTCCACCAAAGGCAAATGGTTCCTCGCTAAGTTTCTAGGACCGAGCTTCAGGGAGCTGGAAGAAGAGGCCAAAAACCCATTCGAGATCAACTAAAACAGGGGGTCTTGTTAAGGGAGGACCCATTCTCCACTAAGGGTGAATGGGTCTTGGCTCAACTTACTAGGACCAAATTTTTCCCAATGAAATAATTTGATATTTAATTTACGATTGTCGAGAAAGATCCTCGGGAGGTGTCAAAATTAAGGCCTAAAAGGGGGGTTAATAACTCCAATTAACACAATGAATTAAGACCTCCTAGATTAGTGTGAAATTAATTTAAAACACTTTAAAACACCTAAACAAGGTATAAATTATGTACATTTTCAGTTAGAAAGGGGCCCATTAGGCTTAATTAAGCAAATAAGTCCTAGAAAAGTGTGAAAGTGTGTTACAACACCTTTGCAAAGGACCAATTAAGGCATGATTTAGTTAAACAAAGATCCTAGAATAGTGTGAATGTGTACAACACATTACAACATGACTACAAGACACCATTAGTTTAGCTTTTAATATCAATTATCAAACCAAGCAAAGAAAAAGGCTACTTTTTTCGTTACTACATTTTTCCCCCACATTAGTGAGAGGATGACCCCATGTCAAAATCGCACTAAATTAGACATCCAAGACACTTAAGTATGCAACAATAAAAAAGATACATGATCATACCCTGTCAAAGGCCAAAAATAAACAACAAAAGATCAAGCACAACCGATTCAATGCGATGTGAAGTGGTGGGTGTTTGTCCATAACATATGCTACTCACTCTGGGGCCATGGAACTTTAGGTCGCCCATGGGGTGAGTTGTCCAAAAATATCTATGCTCACTCTGGGGTAGTGGAACCTCAATCTTTCCACTAGGTGAGTTATCCCAACAAAGTGGTAAATGACAGAATCATATTAGCCTCTCATACCATACTGAAGTTATCCTCTTGACAACTTTGATAAGGCACCACAATGAAAATGCTTTTGAATGTCATGTAAAAAATTTACTTAAATGGTATTTTTCTTTGTTTGTGTAATAGTCTTCCTCTTAGGGAGCATTGTGCCTGATTCTCTAAGAGAGGACAAGAAAAGTGTCAAATTACTGCCCATGGGATGCCTCATTCGCATCATGCCATGATAGTAGATCATACACTCTTACCATACCGAAGTTTTCAGGAGGATAGTTATCCCAACAAATTGGTAAATGAGAGAATCATATTAGCCTCTCGTACCATACTGAAGTTATCCTCTTTCCATGATAGCTATCCCAACAAAGTGCAAATTATATGGAATCATATTAGCCTTCCTCAGACATACCGGGTTATCCTCCCTCGAATAACTTTGGAGCAAGGGCAAATACAATGAAAAATTCTTTTGAATGTCATGTAAAAATTTTGCTTAATGGGGATTTTGCTTTGTTCAAGTAAAAGTCCTCCTCTTAGGGAGCATTGTGCCTAATGTCTCCATGAGAGGACACGCCAAAGTGTCAAATTACTACCCATGGGATGCCTTTGTTCACATCATGCCATGATAGTCTTAGATCGCTACCTTTTAGATGATACCAAACCCATTGACACTAATGAAGAGTAATACATCACAAAGAAAAAGGAAAATCACACCATGAAATTTTCCAAAAGATATCATCAATGTATGCCCCCACTTTAAAGTAGTTGCTACACCATCACTGTGAGAAATTTGTTTAAAGTAGCCAATGTTTTTAGCCTAATACATGAGAGCTTTCCTCAAAAAACCCTATGCCAACTCATTTGTTTTTGAAGCAAGCTGCGCCATGAAATAGGAAGGGTTTACTCCACAAATACAATGCTAAACCTAGAAAGAAAAGTATGTCACATGTGGAGCTAACTTAAGGTATGCCAATCACATTCTGCTTGCTCTTTGGTATGTGTAGGTATGTGGCTCCAATAAATTTTTTACCCCAAAAATTACGAAACAAAAAGGGCTTTAAAGGAGATTCTCAAATTTTCCACCTCAATATAAATTATGTTTTACTTTGAAGTTCTAATTAATAATTATTATTCATTTTCTATTTGAATTATGACTAAAGTCCCTGGGATTGATATGTTGATTAAAAAAATCTATAGCTTTCTAAATGGTATCACATTTTGAATCTGAAAATGCTTCGTGATACTATTATAGGATTAAAAAAAAATCATGAATCTTTTTACCAAGTTGTTGGTCAAGCATCTAAGTTTTATATTTTTCAAAAGTTGTAATAAAAAATCATAATTAATTATTTACTTAGAAAAAAATTACAAAAATATGCATCACATCGGGACATGAGTCCCCTACTTATATCTAAAATCTTATAAAAAAGTATTATCATTTTATTGGGGTTAGGGTGGTCAAACAGACACCTAATTCTTATTTTTCCCTGAAATTTAAGTACTATTGCATTGAAATTTCAAATTTTCACCAAATAGATTTTTTTCCTTTTAAAATAAACCTAGTAGTTTAGAAACTACATTCAATCTGCTATAGATTCTATTCTTACATATTTTTGAAATAATAGAGATAACTTATTCAAATTTTTATGTCAAGATTCCTAAACTCTTGATTTTTCTGAATTTTCATCGCCACTTAAGGGCCTAATTTTTCCATGATGATCCTACGCATGCTCTCTGATATGTACATGAAAGGTGGTCAACTAGTCAAAAGAGACAACAAGTGACATATGAGGACAAGGATACCTAACCCCTTTCCCCCACTTAGTACAAGACAAGGATGAGCTGAAACGATTGATGAGAGGCATGCTAGAGTGAAAATTAGTATCAATTAGAGGAAGTAGGTGCCCCCACATAAGGAAGAGCACCAAACTCCTTAAGATTTTGGGTTTTACAACTCAACTCCTTGCATTCATTAGTATAATGACCATGAACTCAATGATATGCACAAAGTAGGGTTCACCAAAATGTTTAATAGAAAAAGCAAGGTTTACCACCATGAATGAACAAGATGATAAACCACTAGATCTTTTTCTTATTAAAACATTCAATTATGAGAGCTAAAAGATGTAAATAAAAATTAGAAACTAACCCTAATAGTTATAGCAACTATGAGGGGAGTTTTGAGAGCTTGAAATGATGTGTACCTTTCTAGATAAGTGTTATTTTAGAGCCACTGAAGACTCATTCACCTTTAGTGGTGAATGGATCCCTGTTAGGGATTTTGAAAATTGCCTTCTAGGTTTTGTTCCTCTCAATCTGTAACTCCAAATTCCAAATTTTCACTACTTCAACCCTACTAAGGAATCATTTTCCTTTAGTGGTGAATGGATCCTTTTATGGTTTTAGAAAACTAATTTCAAGGTCTTGTTCCTTGAATTCTACGCTCTCATATTCCCTATTATCAAGTTCTAGAAGTTTTTATGCTATTTTGTAGAGCTCTTTCGGTGATTTTGCACTTTGAATGACAATTTTAGCAACTTGAAAGCCTTTGCATTTTTTTTCCAAATCCTACTCTTCACCCTAAAACCTACAATCACACATGCAAGAGGATAAAAATATTTTTTTTAGGGGATAGGGGTTTTCCTCGATCAAAACCCTTTTAGGTAATTAAACCAATTGATGAAATAATGAAATTGAAGCATGAAATATGGAATATGTAATTGATGATACCTTGGATGTTGTCTTGGAGTTTAGATTTGCAAACTGACTTGAAGTGGCCATAGAGAATGTAGATCTTTATCTCAAATAGATGTGAAAAAATGCTTGCAAGAAGGATCTTCAATGCTACATCAACAATCTCGGCTCAACAATATGCAAGAATGCATAAAACCCTTGACATGATGAAATGATCTTGAATTGTTGCAATAAACCTTGAAAATTTTCCTTGAAATGCCTTAGAAAATGCTCTTGTAGACTCTTGTAGACTCAAATTAACTATAAGGATGCTTTCTCAAAGTTGCTAGGTGACATAATATGAATTAACCCCTTATTTATACTAAATTAGGAGATTAAACCCAAAATTCAAAGAACTAAGGCCGACACCAAATCTAGAAAGAAAGATAATTAAATTTTTGGCAAAATGAAATTCAAAAATTAGGATCTCATTAAGGGAGGACCCATTCGCCACCAAAGGTGAATGGGTCCTAGCTAAGCTTCCAGGACCAAGCTTCGGGGAGCTGAAAGAGGGCCAAAAACCCATTCTAGATCAACTAAGAAAGGGGGATCTTGTTAAGGGAGGACCCATTCACCACTAAGGATGAATGGGTCATGGCTCAACTTACTAGGACCAATTTTTTCCCAATGAAATAATTTTATATTTAATTTATGATTGTCAAGAAAGATCCTTTGGAGGTGTCAAAATTAAGGCCTAAAAAGGGGGTTAATAACTCCAATTAACCACAATAAATTAAGACCACCTAGATAAGTGTGAAAGTACTTTAAAACACTTTACAACACCTAAACAAGGTACAAATTATGTATATTTTTAGTTAGAAAAGGGCCCATTAGGCTTAATTAAGCAAATAAGTCCTAGAAAAGTGTGAAAGTGCGTTACAACACTTTACAACACCTTTGCAAAGGACCAATTAAGGAACAATTTAGTTAAATAAAGGTCCTAGAATAGTGTGAATGTGTATAACACATTACAACACCACTCCAAGACATCATTAGTTTAGATTTTAATATCAATTATCAAACCAAGAAAAGAAAACGACTACTTTTTTGTTACTACAGGAGCAAAGCGTAGTGTGAAATTATTAAGGGTGACAATTTATGAGGCTACAGTGAAATAATCACTTCTTTTCAAAACATATAGGGTCTACCATTGATGTTCTTAAAGTATTCCTCCCCAATTTTCTCAAAATTTTAAGAACTTAAATATCAAATTTATAAAATTACCAATTTTCTCTAAATATACTCAACATCACACTTTTCTAAGGATCAATTTTATTTAAAAAATATTTGAGAGGGTCTTGAGATTAAATTGATATAATTTTCATCCAAATTGAAAGAATCATAAACTAAAATTTACAAATATAATTTTAATCTAGATGTTCCCAACAACACATGTTTCCATTCGCATGTCAGTTTGAAAAAATTTAGCAAATGTTTTGGTAGAAAGAAATTAAAATTTGAAATTAATTTTCTACAACTTTGAAATTTCAAAATAAAATTTTATAAATAATCAAATCAAAAGACATCTCAATGAATTTGATGTCAATTGAAAAAGAATATTTTTCCCTTTAGAAGCAATCCAATCTACTCAAGAAATCATTAGGTAAATTTAGCTCTAATTATTTTTTAGGGGAATGATTTTAGGATGTCTCTCCATCTAGTTCCTTCTCCTCTTTCTTTCAATGTGACATTATAAATCCATAATATTTCATTTTTCCTTCTATTTTTCCATTCCCTTTTTCACTTAAGGCTACTTTTCTAAAATAAATATTTATTAGGAATTATTTGTATTTCCTTCCTAATTCACTATCAATTATATTAGAAAATTAATTCAAACAATATGAAAATTTCCTTATTTCATTTAAATTAACTTAAAAAATACATTTCTCATTCAACCAATAATTACTCACATAGTTAATATTTCAAAAGGATTATTAAATATTTTGCACTTACCAAGAAAATGTATAAATAATTTTAAAATCACTTAAGATGATATATTCATGGGTATTGTTAACTCTCAAATTTTCACCCATGCTAAGTTGTAGAACTTAGCATTTTAGAGTAACATGGGAACATTCCTAGGTCTATGGGTTGCCTAAACTTGGAATGGACCTCTAGAGAAGGCTAGCTCCTAAGGTACTCACCTAAACTACTTTCTTGTGATGGAAACGGGTAAAAGGAAGCATAAATGAAAATAAAATCCTATGGTGATGCACCTAAACATTAATTGGGACCTATAAAACAGCCCAAACACATAGTTCAATCAAGATCATCAAGGTTATTTTATTGTTATTTTATCATCAAGGTTTAATTACAAACTAGAGTTTGACCAAGGAAAACCCCTATTGACCCAAAAAACATTTTTCTCTTTGATGTGAAAATTTGTAGGTGAAGAAGGAATAAATATTGACTGTAAAGAGCCTTACAAATTTTTCAAAGTTGTCAACAAATTTTTCACTTGTCATAGAAACTCACCTAGAGATTTTAGTTTTGGCTTTCTAAAGTAGAAAATGAAGAAATCAAAATCTTAGATCCAGGATCTAAGGACTATAATAGCATATTTTGTACCTATAGTGTAGAAAATATACTCCCTTCTTGGATATGGTACAATTTCACAATTACTTTGGACCTATTTTAGTATCCTTGCATTTATAACCCTTTAAATCATCATTTATAGGCCCCTAAGACTCTATATTTTGGATCTCAAGGATTATTTCAACTAAAATCCCAATAAAATCAACAAAAGCATTAAATTTTCTCACAAACCATTATTAGCCCATGCTAAAAAGCTAGGGTGGGACTCATACGCCACCTTGGGTGTATGAGTCCCCCTAGGTGGGACCCGTATGCCACAAGTGGTGTATGAGTCCCGTGTGGCCCCTTTTTAGGGTTTGAGTGGGAAATTCGATCTTTTAATTCAAAATTTTGGTTGATATCAGTATTTCAGATCTAAATAATAGTAAATTAAGTAAAGTGCCTATATAAACAAGCTTTCAAGTCATTATTTTTATCTAGACAATAAAGTTCAAGATCCTAGCATTCACAAGCCCTCAAGCATTCTTTAACAAGAGAGTTTTGGAGCAAGTAGCAAGCAAATTTAAAGTCTTGGAGTAGCATTATAGTGGTTTTGTAGGTCTTTAAGCTCATTTTCATTCAATAACTAGCATTGTTAAAGATTGATGATGGTTTCCTATGGTGAATCATGATAAATCCTAGGCTGGGGAGATGCAACTAGCCATTGAGCCAAGCCTAATGACTTGTTTCCTAAGCAATTCCATCCTCCATTATCACTCTACTTTTAGTCTAAATGAAGGTACATACATTATTATGGAATTATTAGGGTGATTAGAGATCTCCAAGTGATTCATCATCTTCATGTTTCATCCATGCATCTCATTCTAGCACATTAGAATAAGGTTGCATTACATTTCAAATTTCCTAATCTTAGATGCACTTAAGATTAAGGTTTTTATTCACATTTACTTTCAAGATCCATTGTTCCAATCAAGGTTTAATTACCCAACTAGGGGTTTGACCAAGGAAAACCCCCCATTAGCAAATCAACACTATATTCTATTTTGTAGGTCTTTTTATAGGTTCACATCTAGAAATAAAATTGGGAAGAAAGAGCAGAGATTGATGAGAAAATTAAAACTTGAGCTTTTTGAAAAAGAAGAATGGGACTAATACACCACTTGTGGCATATGAGTCCTAGTATAGTGATTTTTCTAGATTCCAAAAGTTCCATATTTACCACTTCCAAATTCCTTTTCCTACTGAGAAACCCTAGTCTAGGATTGATACACCCAGCCTGGCATATGACTCCCAATGAGCCCTGATGTTTTCATTTTTAGGATTTCATAGCTTGTTTCAAGCACATTCAGGTTCCCAGGTGCACCTCTATGTTTTCTCAGTTTACTTTCCTAATTTATATTCATTTCTAGTTCAATTACTTAAGTCTTGCATATCATTAGGTGTTATCATTAGGTTTTGCATGTTACTATTCTTTCCAAGCCCTAGCTTGGTGGTGAACCCCTCTTTAGTCTTTAACCATACCCTAGGACAACCTTTAACAGATCTCTTTCCCTCATTTTATCCTTGGATTGAGATCTTTGGGGTTTCCTTGAGTGAAACTAAGTGAAATAGGTCCTAAACTCTAGTGTTTCATCTCTCAAAAGATGTAGAAACCCTATTTCCAAGGTTCCAAGACCCTTGTATAGAGACCCATTCACCCTAGGGATAATCTATCCAACTTTGTTCAAAACCCACTTTTGTTGTCAAGTACATACCACTCTTCCCTTCTCAGATCTGCTTGTAGCTTGTTGTTTCTATTTCTACTATCATAATACTTTGCATTTCAAGGATTAGGTCACATAATTGATTTTTTTAATACATTTAAATTTATCTCCCAAAATAGCCAATCGATCTTTTTTGTCAAAAGAAAATAATAGACCTTCCTAATAGGGTTGACTCACCTCAAGGTTGAAATTCAATCCTATCCTTGGGAGATCTTCTCTTCTAATGAAATTAGGGAAGAGGTGTGTTTGAGGTGTCCCTCCTTTTTCAACCATTCTATTTTGGTAATCTCCCCAATCTACCATTTTCCTTAATTTCATTTTGATGAACTCGACATTCTTACACTATAAGCTTTCTGACTTGGTAGTCTTTCAAACCCTAGATCTAAGATTTGCATTAGTTTGCACTACATATCATTTAGGGTTTCAAATTTGTATATTGCATCATTCAAAATTGTATTTTGCATCATTTAAATCACAAAAAACCAAAATATTGCATTCATGTTACATAGTATTCTACATATTAGTGTCTTTTAATCATTTACATCAAAAAAATCATAAAAAATAAAGCATAGATAAAAAATTGTTATTTTACTTTTTGTTTACCATCAAATTTCATTTGCATATAAACATTTGGAAATTTGGAACTAAAATTATCTACTTGCAAGATGAAGCAGAGACCTTAAACATCAACTCACAAACTTGGACTTTTAATTTTTTCAACCCCTATGCAAAGACCCATTCACCTTAGGGTGAATCTATCCTTGTACAAGTCCATTTTCAAATTTCTAAACTTGCATTTTTTGTAGTTGTTTGCATTCAAGTCAATTGGAAAAAACAAGTACATTGTTCAAAATTAACATTGTTGAATAGGACAACTAAGAGGGGAGGTGAATCAGTTGTCATCAAATTAAATGCCTTAACCATTTGCCAGAATAAGA
This sequence comes from Sequoia sempervirens, assembly GCA_007258455.2. Lineage (NCBI taxonomy): Eukaryota > Viridiplantae > Streptophyta > Pinopsida > Cupressales > Cupressaceae > Sequoia > Sequoia sempervirens. The sequence goes on along the minus strand of VDFB02143508.1, from coordinate 3,004 downwards.
TCCAAATACTACATAAATGATTTATCACTAAATACAAAAACTGAAAGTCATCACATAAACACAATAACACCAAATTTATGTGGTAAAACCAATGAGGGAAAAACTATGGTGAGGATTAACTCACACTATAGAGAATATAAAAACTGATTGCAAAAAGGCTCACTACCTGAAATAAGGCTCACTGCTTGAGATAAGGCTCACTGTCCAGACTCATTTTCCATAGGGCTACAACCTGGAGGGCTCACTACCACAAAGATACAAAGAAGATGGCTCACTACAAGAATACAAAAGTTATGGCTTGCCACCAAAGGTGAATTGATGAATTACATCTTTCTTGTGTTGAATTTAGTTCTAGATGAAGCTTTATAAAGGTATTACTACATACATCATTAATCACTCAATAATTTTGTTTTGATCACACACTTATTGTCTTTAGTTGCTTTACTTATTCTGATCTGCTGCATCCACACGCTTTTTTGTCTCTATATCCTTTTTGCATAACCTTGCATCTCTATCTTTTCTGGAGAGACATATATGTATATGTATGTGTGTGTGTGTGTGTATCTTTCTCATCAATTAGGTCGGATAAAACATCCATAAAGTATTGCACATGCTAAGTTAGCCAATATATTCAAATATCTAAATCATAATTTGTTACAGAGTAGGAACCAGACCACACATAATGGTCATCTTCAATGGGAAATAACTTCCAGTAAATGATTCATACATACAGTGTTGTGTTGACATCAATGACAACCATTTGATGCAACCTTCAATCCTCCAACAATCTCCCCCTTTTTCATTGATGGCAACACAAAATGTGAAAATCCAACAATAACAACCTTTGTAAATCTTTTAATGAGATGAAATGATTTTCATTCTTTTTCACATGCTTCCTTTCTCCCCCTTTGACATCAATGACAAAAAAGGTTATATCTCCCCTTTACTTCAAAATTTTTACAAAAATGGTTATGAAAAATGATTATTTACCTCAATACTTCTTTCCTTAAAAATTTTCCTTGTATTTTTCTTTCAGTTCTGGAAGACATGTATTCCAGGAATCCACTTCCAACCTGATGTATAGAAAAATGTTGTTCTTCTTTGATATTGAATCAATTGTTTCTAGAAGAGTATCTAGAATATCAATATTCTATGCATTGTTCTCAACATCCACCAAGAAACTAGAAAGCTATTCCAATCTTAACTCAATTATCTCTTTGACTTTCCAAAAGGTCTTCACAATACCACCCCTCTATACCATAATGACTATAAGATCATATTGTAAGGAATTGATCCTCTTCTTTTGTGTTTCATCCTTGTCATTAAGAACATCATATGTTTTTCCAATAGAATTCAATTCATGCTCAATAGTATCAATTTTTGTTTTGTACTTCCCAATAATAGTAGGCCACCAAAGAAAATGCCTATACACAATGTTTACACTCTTGATGTAGGTTTTTCAGCTCATTTATGCTCTCAGTCAACCTCTTTTGTTCATTTCAGCATCTTTCAAGTCCAAAGCCAATTGAATTTTGTCTTTTTCTCCTATTTCACTATGTGACGGTTCCCTTAATTTGTCTTCAATCTGCTCAATCAATACTTTTGGTAAAGTACTTTTCAATTCACTTAGATCAATATCATTTTGAATTACGTAAATAGCCAGGGCATCTGTAATCTCATCATGTTCATATGATGTTCGAGACAACCATATATCTCCAATCTTCTTCAATCCATCAAGTTGCTCAAGAGTCTTTAACACCTTTTCTTTAGTAACATCTTGATCATCATTTGTTGATACCAAATCAAATTCTTTTGCAATTTTTTCTTCCTTTTCTTCTTCCTTCTCCTTTGTCTTCAGCTTATTTATTTCTGGAGAGGGGCATGAACCGATTCTTCTTGATTCCTCTTTTTGGAGGAGAATCTATCCTCGGACATCATAACTAGACTGGAAATCACACCAGAATTCCATGTATTTATTTTGATTTCAAAATATTATTTACAAACCTTTTCCTTTTCTGCTAAACAGTTCAAATATTGGTAAACTTGCTTCCCAACTGGTGTAGCTAACTTCCACACAATATTTTTTTTCAATGGTAATGAATTTAGAAAATACATCATCAAGCATATAACCAAAAATCCAAAGTGAAAAGGATAATTTTCATTCTGTCATAGTTATATTTTCCATTAATTGATTTTTCAACAACTTACACAATTCAAAATCCTCCTTTTCTCAACCATTTGATGCACAATATAAATGACAATCATTGAGGTAGAACCTTCCCTATTCCTAAAATAAATCTTATATGAAATGTCATATGCCACATACCTTATCACTGGGTTGATTATGGTGTGAATTATAAGTTCCCTTTGATCTCCTATTACCCCAGTTAGGGCTTCAACCTCTTTGTTCTTTATGGACTTCTTGACTGGAATGGGTCCATTATTGTAAAATCTTGTTATTGCTAAAATTGATTCTTTCGTGATTTCATAGGGTTTGTCAAAGATAATTTGATCACCTTGAATTCTACTTAGAATAACCCAAATAATGTCCACATTCAAAAAGTATGGAAATTCACTCCAAATGTCTAAACCCTTGTGCCCTAAATTCTTGACCATTTGTATTTGCTCAATTGAAAGAGAAGTCTTGAGATTTTAATTTTTTTCATGATCAAATTCATCTTGTAAATTACTCAATTTTTGCAATTCGTTGCTACACAAATTAAATACCACCTGTAGACATCTGAATTTGACCACCCCCATATGGTCAAATTCATCCCTTTTATTCTTCTATCCTACATCCCTCATCTAAGTTAATTAAATAATTTATTATTTAATTAATATTCCTCTTTATCTAATGTCCCTAAGGTGTTTAATTCAATAATTAAATACTTTATCCTTTGTCCCCTCTCTATAAATTAAATAAATACTTTAATTTATTTAATTTAGTCATTTTCCTTTTATGAATTTAAATCAATTTTAAATTCGTCATTTTCTCTCTCCTTGT
>VDFB02143507.1:0-11175 GCA_007258455.2 Sequoia sempervirens | reverse complement strand
AACCTGAGTTATAAATTGTAGCATTCTCTCTTGTTCAGGAAGTTTTTTAATACTCTCCCTCTCCCTACATTTCTTCACCCAAGTACAAATGCTTGGAAAATTTTCCTCCAACCCAATCTTAAAATCCCCAAGAGTTTCATATGTATGGAACCAACATATCATTGGGGCAAATGCAATATCTACCATTCCAAAAGTGTTTCCTCCAAAATAATCTTTTCCTTTAAGAGTTTCTTCTAATATAACTAAACTTTCTATCAATTGTCGCTTTCCTTCTTCTTGTTCTTCTCCTTTACATTGGAATATACGCCTCGCTGGAACAATAAGCTGAAGAAAATAACAATGTTATGACACATTCCATTTTTTAAATGATTTACTTTTTTAATTAAATATCAAAAACATTTCGGATCACATACCTTCTTCTCTATAAAATCCAACCAAAATCGAGCCATGGCTCGGTCATATGGATCAGATGGTAAGAAAGCTGGACCAGTGCTCCATACCTCATCAATATATTGCAGTATAATGGCAGACTCAGCCACAGGCCTGCCATTGTGAATCAAAACAGGTACTTGCTTATGCACAGGATCTATTTCCCAGCAAGGGCACTCTTTTCAGACCCATAATATTGTTCCACATACTCATATTTTATGCCCTTCTCTTCAAGCCCAATCAACACTCTGAGGACAAAGGGGCTGGCCCAGAACCCAAGAACCTTAACCTCGTCTTCGTTTGCCATCTCCACCTGTTTTTTCTTCAATCTTGAGTGAAGCTTTCTTTGCAGAAGAACAACTGATCTTTGCTGTAGTTATATTAGCTTTCTGCTTTGCTTGGGAAGAAAAGCATGGTCAATTGTTTGCGTAGTTGCTTGTGTAATGGCGGCTATCCAAATCTGACCCGTTTCTATGCCTGCTCGACTCTTAGATATCTTGGAAACATTTCTAAGAGAGAAGTATATATATTTTTTAATAAAAAAACTGTTACCATACACAAGTAAAAATATTAACATAAAACATAATTAATTATAAGTGAATTTGTTGCATATGATTTCTGCATTAAACTTGTTTGTTCTTTTCTTTCATTCATTTTCTTGCTTAAACGTATCTAAATTTCTTCTTCTATAAGACATATGTTATATATAAGATTCATTTAGTTCTTTTATAATTAAAAAAACAAAATTCAATCTTTGTAAATATCTTCTTATTTGCAAGTAATTTGGTGTATTTGTTAACTATATTTTTAGGTCTATTATTTTTGGTCATTAGTTAATTCCTTTTTAATCCTTGAATCTTATGCAACCTTCATCCTTCCACCCCCCTCCTATTTTTATCCAGTCTTGATTTGCAAACAATCATCTATCCCCTTCAACTACTCTTTACAAAGTGTGATCCAAAATGCTAAAGAAGATACAAAATAATTCTACATAGTTGAATCCAAAAATCATGGACTTTGGAAATCTAATGAGTTTTTATAAGTGACAATTTTAAGAGGTATAGATGGAGGATTATTATATCTTGAGATTATCTATTGGGGATGCTTATTAGTCATCTAAGGTGCTTTTCAATTATTCTTTTGATCTTAAAAGATTAAGGTGACAATACTTTGCTATCATGGTGGTGAAGTTGTGATTCTCTCTAAACTTTCAAAGTTGAAAAGGAATAACAACTCTATAAAGAATTTCTAAGGTCTAGTAATACAAGTAGGCTATAAGGTTGTATCTCCAAAAAGAGTAACTCCCCAAGAGATCAAATTTGGATGAAATGGAGAAAATATGATGTGAATCTATTTCTAGATTTCTTGAGCACAAGGACAAGTCCAAATGGTATGGTTGAGGATGTCCATTAAGTGATAAGACAAACACTTGGGACCACCACAAGTGTACTATTAATTGAAATAAGACCTATTTATGAATTTGTCACCAACCCACTGAATAAAATATTTCATAGGTTCAAATGCTTTCCTAAATATTTAGAAAAAAAGAAACTTTGAATCTTGATGAACACATTGGTGATAAGAAGAAAGGGAAGCCAATACCCTTTCAGCAATACTTGGCATAAGGTGCACCAAGTTTAGTACAATACCTAGAAGAATCTTCTTAGCTTCTAATTCTTCAATGTCATGATAATCCATTTAGCAAAAAGTATGATACTTTGCCTATGCACATCATTAATGTTCATGCCACCTATTTCTTTTGGGAGACAATAAACTTTTTACACAACACTAAAATATCATGAGATTGTTTTTCATTAGTCCAAATGAAATCTATCATGAACTTTACCATCTCGTCGTAGGTTCCTTTGTAAGGATCTCAAAATATAGAATGAGTGACATGTGTGGATACAAGGATTTAGTAAAAATTTAAAAAATTCCTAGAAGAGAAAATGGCTTGGAAATCCATATTAAATATTTTCTATATACAAAAAATGACATACTACTAGATAGTTGCAAGTGTTCTTTTAAGGGGCTTGTAAAAGCATAGGACATAGTATTTTTATTGTCTATTCTCCATCCAAGAAGGCATGGAAAAAGGGATTTTCCTATAACATTACATTTTATTTCACTAAAGCTTGGATCTAGGAGAAAGAAAAAAGATATCCAAGCCATTAATAAGTTGCATTTAAGATGAGAGAAATACCCTTGAGTAATCTAGGTAAGGCTTTACTCATGGATATAACCATAATAATCTAGAAAAAAGAACATACAAGGCAAAAGTAAGAGGACAACTTGGCCTAATGGAGTGATAAAGCCCAAAATTTTCAAGGGATCTACCTTCAATGAAGAGGCAAGTAGAAAAATCATAAAGGTAGTTCACATGGCCTATAAAAAGAATTCACCAAACCCTAATGTTTTAAGCATGACCAAAATGAAAGGCCGCTCTATATTATTAAAATTACTTTCAATCCAACTTAAGAAAAATAACATGTTTCTCAAATGCTTTATAGTCATTATATTCCTTCCCAAACAATAATAATATTATCAATAATGTAGAGACTTTTGGTGAAACTTGTATGCTAAAAGCGCACTATTGAAGCTAAAAGGTGACATATGAATAATAATTGCCTTGGAAAGGATCTTATATGAGATTAAATAAGGTGATTGGTCACTTTTGTCACATGAAATTGTACCCTATTGAGCACAAAGCTCAACATTCTAATGACACAATGGACACGACCTCAAGGTGTAGGACCTTTGTGCGTATGAGGTCGAATCTCCGGAGAAGGCCATATTTCTTTTTCAATACTAGTGCAATGTGGTGGTCCAACCCAACACATGAAATCCTACCACTAACAACTCACGAGGAAAAGGGGAGAAGGAGAACATGAAAATGAGAGGGAGGTGATACACCAAAATAGAAAGGTCGCTTCTTCTTGACCAAGATTGCACAACGCATTGTTGAAGAGGGGTAAGGGGACTTTCACAAATCTCTGTTTGGTTGATTTTCAGAGGCATACATGAAGGCTAGGGTTTAACAAGGTGTTAGAAGGAAAGAGGGTTTCACAACCAACAATTGCAAACCATTTAATCATAAACATACATGCATGAAAATATAATAAACACTCAGATATGAAGGTAATGACTTACACAAACACCAAAGAGCTGGAAGGAAAATGTTTAGAGTGTGCTGGTTAAGCCCAAACGAATTTGATTTGTGAACTTTGGCGTGAAGACCTAGCCGAATTCGGCTTGTGAACTTTGGCATAAAGACTACAAATTGAAGGTGAAGACGAGGTTTACAAATTGTTTCAATATTTACATTGAGCTGCTCAAATTAGAGCGATATTTGCAACATAAAATTTTATTAGAGGTTTGAAGTATGCAGCTTGGAAACAGAAGAGCCAAAGTGTTAAATTTTATACCAATGTGATCATACATTTATATTATGATGCTCCTTATTTTTAACATATTAACATTATTGATTTGAATACAGAGTTCTAAGTTCTACTTTCATTACCCTTGACACTTGAGCCATCTCCTCCAACAAATATGCTTATTCTTATCACAAATAAAAAAAACGTCTAGTTATCATGTTATACTGGTTTTACAAAATATTCTTTTGATTAGTATTTTGGGCCTTCTCTGGTTAGAGAAAGCCTCCAAAAATAGGCGTATGCCGCTTTGGGTGGCCAAGACACGGTATTCTTTAGTAAAAGGCGAAAGAATAGTTCGCTTTGTCTTCACCACGCAGCTCCGTGCTTTCTTATTCTATCAGGCGGTGTATTAAGAGGACATCCATTCCACCTGATTTCAATCCCGTACTTAATGTGGGAATAAAGCAAGAATATGACTAAAACAAGAAAGTTCTGCGCCACACTCGACAACACAGGCAACACCAAATTGAAGAGGGGGCACTTGAAAGATTTAAATGAATTCAACGATGACTGGCTTAATCATAAGGTAGATGGCAGTAGTGAAGAAGGAAGGCATGACTACTGCCGCAATGAACTAGATGCATAACATTTTAAAGACAACCCATCCCATGGTTTGGGAGGTTATCCCCATAATTATGTTCTGCAAAGCCATGTGGATGCTGCATATTTGGGTTTGAATGAAAAGGATTCATTTGGAAGAAGTTTTGATTTAGTACCAGCATTCTCTACGAAGGGTGTAGATCCGTTAAAAATTTGTCTGCAAAAAAGCAATGGGAGAATGGGAGAGTGTAAAACATGTTTATCATGCAGTAAAGATTTGGAAAGTATGCATAGTTGATTTGAAGCTATCACTTCTTCATTGAGATTTCATGTTCTACAAAATGTTTTCAAAACATAGACCATTTTTTTTTCTAATTCATCTTTCACACCTTTTCCACGTACCCATTGCACACCAAGGTGCGATTACTAGTATCTAAAATATTAACATGTATGTTGAACTAAAAGATAGCACAACTCAATGCATTACAAAAATAAACTTAAATGAAACAGAGTTTAGCTAAGTTTCCTTAAGTATAATCTGTCTAGCTTGAATCACCACTTGTAGGACTCTTTCTTGTTGTGGAAGCTTTTTCTTTACACTCTCCCTCTCCATACATTTCTTCATCCATATGAAAATGCTTGGAAACTTATCCTCAAACATAATCTTAAAATCTCCTACAATTTCATATGTATGGAACCAACATATCATTGGAGCAAGTGCAATGTCTACCATTCCAAAAGTATTTCCTCCCATATAATTTTTTCCTTTGAGAATTTCTTCCAAATATCCTAAACTTTTATAATTGTCCCTTTTCCTTCTTCCTATATTCCTCTCAGTCTCAAAACAACATGAGCCTCCCGGAACAAATAAGCTGAGAAAGTGTAATAATAAACAACAAAATAAAACTATATGTTACAGTTTATAGGCAATTGACAGGAACAGAGGGAACTGTCACTGATTTTAAGGGATAGGGTAGAGCAAAACAAAACTAGGGATAAATTATATGACACAGATTCAGAGATAACCAGTCTCCTATAATCTACCTTAGACTGAGCTTTCATGGCTCTGGCCAATGGACTCAGATGGCAAGAAAGCCTGTGGAATCTCATTGCTCCATACCTCATCAATATACTCCAGTATAATGGCCGACTCAGCCACAGGCCTGCCATTGTGAATAAGAACTGGTATCTTCCTATGCACAGGGTTCATTTCCAGCAACAGGGGACTGTGCTTAGACATCCAATCTTCTTCCACATACTCATATTTTATGCCCTTTTCTTCAAGAGCAATCAGCACTCTGAGGGCGAAGGGACTGAACCAGAGGCCAAGAACCTTAACCTCATCTTCACTTGCCATCTCCAGCTGTTTCTCCTTCAATCTTGGGCGAAGAGAACAACGTATCTGTGCTGTAGTTATGGTAGATTTCTTTGATTTCCTTGGTTCACGGGAAAAACTTGGTCAATACATCTAATTGTTGTCGTAATTGCTTGCATTATGATGGCAAGTATACAAATTTGACTCGTCTCTATTGCCCACAAAATTCAAAATATCAAACAAGTTTAATAAAAAATTAAAAAAAAAGTGGTTGTTAGCATACACAATATAACTAGAAAATTCACCACCAACAATTCACCGCAAGAAAATTCACTGTCTAACAATTCACCGCGAGAAAATTTACCACCATGATAAATTCACCTCAAGGAAAATTCACTGTCACTAAAAAATTCATCTCATTAAAAGTTTGTGATTAATTTTCTTTGAGGTGAATTTGTCATGATAGGGAATTTTTCCATGATGATGATTTTCCCACGGTGAATTGTTGATGGTGGATTTACCTGATGCCATAACAATTATGTTTAAAATGCCTCCGGTTAGCGGAGTAGGCTTGGGCTGTGGGTTTGCTCCCCATAGGTCTTGGGTTCAACCCCCCACTCTAGCAGTTGACCATTGGACCTGTATGCGGGCTATGGTGTCCACCTGCAGGGGGCTAGTCTCGCCCTAGGGACCCAAGGTATGGGCAGATCTTTAAATCAAGGAGACTTATCAGATGACCCGATGTAGCAGCCAAACAAAAGAATAGACAACAATCACACAAGCATTTTATCTTCCCAAAGTTTAGGAGGCATCAACTTTATCACATTAAATAGCCCACCTCAATAAAGAAGGCAAACAACTCAATAGCCCACCTCAATAAAGAAGGCAACGCCAACTGTAGCCATTTGACCGTAATTTTACTAACTGCCGAAAAATAATGTACCAATACTCGAATCTCTACTTTAATAAATTAAACATGATCGTTTAGTTCAATTTAGAGACAATCTATAGAAACCCACAACTTGACAATTGAAGTGGTTTAGTTTCCAAGCATCGGTAGTTGAACAACCTTCAAATTATAATTGATTTGTGACATATTTTGTACCAAACACAACCAATACAAAACCCCATTAAAACTTTACAATTCACTTGGGGTCTTCAGACCAACATTTGAATTATGTCAATTTTTTTGTGGAAAACCACATCCTATCAATACCTATCTAACACTTGGTTCAAAGTCTTGATCCTCATCAAAAATTTGCAAGTTCAATTTGATCCCAAAAGTTTGCAAGAAGATAAACCAAATTTGAATGTTGGTAGAAGTGCGTCTTCAATTCAAATAAGATATAAACTTCACTCCATTTGTGTACTTAACCTATTTAGATACACAACCCCACATTTGTACAATTGTTGACATCATCAATATGTCATATTGACATCATCATTCATTGCTACCCATAATGATGTCATCTCCATGTTACGCTGACATTATCATATAATGATGTTGTCATCTATTAAAGTCATCATATGTTGATATCATCATCAAAACTTCTCATCTAAATAAAATGATTAAATCATAAGGTTGAGTTCACTTGGTTTGATTTGCACATTTTGATGGCATTGAATTTACTGCATCAAGATGACCACTAAAATCTAGCATCTAGATAACCATTAGAAACCCACATCTAGATGACAACTAGAATCCCGCATCTAGATGATTGTTAGAAACCCACATATAGATGACCACTAGAATCCTGCATCTATATGAAACACTTCATTCTACATCTAGATGAAATTCAATTTTTTGCAAGTGACCCCAAACTAGATTGAGTTAATCCAGATGAACATTCAAACCCCACATATGGATGAGATCTAAATCTTCACAAATATCCTATTATGAGAAAACATGTTTGAATTGTATAACTAATCTAGATGGCTGAGAGAACTCTGCATCAAGATGGATCTCGTTCTTCCATATCTAGATGGAACAAAAATATCTACATGGAAATAAATTCACTTCTATTCATTAAAAACTCACCAAAATGAAGGATGAAAAACTCATTAAGCTCATCTTCAAATTGACATCATTAGATCAACCATCTAAATTAAAAAAAAAATACAAATAGAAACAATGTTCAACAAAAATCAACCTGGAAGAAGGAAATAAACTACACTAAAAGCATTAAAATACATATTTTTAGGTGATGCAGGATCGCCCATGGACCTGGATGCTATTGCATCATAATACCATTCAACCATTTATTTTTTCTCTTTAACACTCCATTAGTCCTTTCTTCTAGAATTTTGACTTGTCTTTGCCCCTAATTTATTCATGGTAGTGGCTTAGAAGCAATTTGTATGTTTTATAAGTAGGGTCCAAAATATTTGCATCATATTTAATTATGTGAGGCATTATGGCTACTGGATCGTTTTAAATGAAGATAATCATGTTCTAGAATAATCTCTTTTCATGACTTTATAATCATTATTACAATTAGCTCATATGTCTTCTAGTTGTTCTATATTCTTATAAGTACTTCTCAAGCCGTCAATGGTGGACCTTGTATTGAATGATTATCTTTCTTCATTTAATTTCAAATTAATCTATACCATTTCTACCTCCACATTCTTCTTGACTTCTCAAAATATTATATATTTTATCATAGCGGGGAATCTATAGCCCTTAATCTTCTTTTTTGAGCATAACTTATGTACCTCTATCAATTGTCCAAAATGCTATAACACTAGCTTGTCACCAACATATCTAGGAAGCATGTAAGGAGCTTTAACACATCCTCCAATTTTGATATATGTGATGGTAGGGAACTGAATGCACCATAGATCCCAAATCTTTTTATCTCATTCCTAGCTTCTTTAGACATTAATTTACCAAAATATCCTTTCAATAAAATAGCTACATAAAATATTAAGGCATTGTTTACTCAAAATTTTGTACTATCATTTATATTTTTAGTTGAGGATGATATTCATATAAGTTTTTTGTCCTAGCCCCATGACTCCTATTGTCTCTAATCCTAGAATTTTTTTATCTTTGGGCCAAGATATCTACTAAATAAGAACTCATGTAAATTTTCATAGTTGATAATATATATTAGAGAGTTGATCATGAAGGAAACCACTGATTATTGTGGCCCAATAATAAATTCCTTTCTAGATAATATATTTGAAATGAATTGATAAATCCATAATTTAACTTCCCTAGTTGCCTCTTATCTAGTGATTCTACTCAAAAGTGTAATACAATCATGAAATTCTTCAATAAATCACTCTTGCATAGCCTCTTTGGCATTCTAGAAAGGGAAATGTTAGCCTTTTGGAGAAAATTATTATTGATTGAATCCTAACAACTAATTTTGTTGGTGTCATAATATTCTCGTGCAAAATCCATATAAATATATATATGTGTATCCTAGGTAGTTGGTAGAGAAAAAATATCTTTAATCAATAGTATCGCATTATCACAAGCATCTCTAATTTCCCTTTTGTTTAGGTTATAATTTTGAGCATAGTCCATAACTAGGTCAACTAACTATGCTAAAACTAGAAATCTAACAATTTTAACTAACCCACTAGCCTTAACATTATTAATCTTTTGAGACAATCGGTTTAATTTACTACCATCCTTGTGTGGAATTCCTCTAGGCCCATATGTCCTAGGTCTATGTTGACACATTTCACATATCTTTTAACTTATGGTGGAATGACTTCCTTGAATTTGTATTATATTTATATAAGAGGTATCATTTCCTATAGAAGAGTATCTAGAAGAGTTTTTCTAGGTTAATACTAGGTTTTTGAAGTTTATTTCATATTTTAACTATTTAAATACATTGTGAAATTATTTGATATTCAATTTTATCATTATAACTTTTTCTTGTTTAAAAGTTTTAAAATATCCAATTTTGGGAGTTGAGAAATTGGTAATGAAAATTTTAGCATTTAGTCGTATTTCAAAATTTGACATCAGTTTGTAAGTTTCACTCCAAGATTTGGATCCAATTTCTATTTTTCAAGTAATTTGCAAGTTACAAAAATGGTTGGCCTTTGGACTCCAATTGTAACTTGCAAAAAGTTGTGAATTGTGAAAAAAATGGGATTTTGATCTACAACCAGACTTTGAAATTGAATTATAACTTGTAAAAAGTTATAAATTGTAAAAATGAGTTGATTTCCTCATTTGGAATCTATATTTGGTATATAATTTACCTAAAAATTATAAATTGGAAAGTCATTTCAAATTCGTACTTGCAATTGAGGTTCAAACTTTCAATATATTTTATAAAAACTTGCAATTCTATGGAATTGAACTCTAGAAAAATGTCAAATTTTCAAAGTTTGTAGATTTAATAATTTTCATGAATGTTTTTTTCTAGGTTTTCAATGGTTTCAAGTTTGAAAACCAAAATTTTAAACAAGCTCTTAAAAAATCAAATCTTTATTACCAAGGCTCCTTGTAAAAGATCACCAACTCCATGATTTGGAATTCTAAAACTAAAAATGTTTTCCAAAAAATTGAAACTAAACTAAAATTTAAAAGCAACAAATAAAATATTGAAACCTAAAAATTAACTTCAAGTAGACAATTATTGAGAAAAAATTAATATACAAAACCCTAAGTTTTTTAAACTTGTTAGAACAAAACATAAAATGGCAAAAAAATATGGTAAATTTCATTTAAATCCCACTTATTACTTGAAATATACAAAAAGAGAGGAGAACATGGAAGTTAGAGAAATTTGTAGGTATTTGAAGTGTCGTAAATATGAAAAGGTGAGGAAAATGAATCAATTTAGAATTTTTAAGTTCACATGCACACCATTAATTCTTACATACCATATTCATTTAATTGAGAGGGTTTATATTTTTCTCCTATTAGGTTATGGGAAATCAAAGCAACTTGAGATTATATAATGAAAATCAATTCGAGAAATGAAAGGTCTTTACATATTATAATGCAAAATTCATTACTTTTGTAAAAAACATAACCATAGGATCTTCCAAGCACTTGCAAATTTGACAAATAAATATGAATAAAGGATTAGATCAAAATAAAACATTTTCCATAGCTTTGTAAAAATGATAATCTCGTGATCAAATGCTAGGGTCTCTAATTTTTTTAATTGTATAAGAATCTTGTGATGGGTCACAATAGGTAGGAGAAAGGTTTTGGAAACATAAAAGATTTTGGTCCAAGTTTTGTTTTATGGTCTTGAAGTTGATTGATATGGGATGGATACATTATTCTAGTGTACCTTCAATTGAATAATTGATAGGTTAAGTATAGAACCATCAAAACATCCAAGTCTCAAACCCTATTTCATCCACTCATCAAAACCTACACACATCATACTCACAACCTCCAACATCCAATTATCAACCACCACCTCTCAATCTCACAAGTTCTTTGGCTGAGAGGGCTTGTTCTCTTGCTTG
>VDFB02143505.1:0-15458 GCA_007258455.2 Sequoia sempervirens | reverse complement strand
TAGTTTAGGTGGTTTTATTTTCATGAAAAATATTTAAATATGTGGGAGACATCAATGTAAATGTTCTCTTGATGGTTTTTAAGTGGAAACTAATAGAAATACTCTTAAATTTTTGTATTTTCTGTGCAATCTTACTATTCTCAGACCTGGTACGGTTCCGTACAATAGGGTTTTGTTATAAAATTTTATGAATTTGATGAAAACTTGAGTTAGATCTCTTTTGGTGATGATTTGGTGAGGTTACATTAATTTTGAAGGATTTTATTCTCATTTTGCTAAAATTGCCTATGTAACCCTGTTTTAAGGGTTTGATTGTACAACATGACAATAGAAGCCATTCCATCCACTGTATCTTCATGTAACTCAGTGGAATGGCTTATTAGGGTGTAGGTTTTGTTTTAGTGAGATTGGTATGAGCAAGGGTGGCTGTTTGTGGTATTAGGCATGATGCCCTAATTGTGAAAATTATGGTTTTTTTAGGTGAAATTGAGTGGTTTGAGGGGGTTAAAGATTGAAATTTATTATGGCAATAGATTTTGATGTTATTTTTAGTTTTTGTAGATAGAACTAAAGATGTTTTGAGCCTTGGTTGACTGTGTGGAAGTCAGGAGCATGTCTTTTCAATAAACCCTTGTGAAAATTATGTAAAAGGAAGGTTTAGAGGTTAGGGGTCTTGGGAAGCGTGTCACTAAATAATGGTGGAATTTGTGGTTTTGTTGCATAGTTAAGAGGTCCCAATTGATTTTTGGGCTTGAAGAAGTGTTTACATTAGGGTTCCTTTGAAAAAGTGACCTAATTTGGGGTCTAGGACAACATTGAAGTCCTAGTTTGAAGAGGTTGGTCCAAAGTGACCATAAGAGGTTTTGAGTTATGTTTGAGAAGATGGTAGTGGGTGTTTGGAAAGGTGGGTGGTTTGTGAGTTAGAAGATAAAAGTAAGAGAAAAGTTCAAAAAATTGGGTTTGTACACCTATAATACAAAATAAAGAAGATTGAGGAGAATCACCCTAGATAGGGTTTAAAGAATTGGAAGATGCTTATATCAAGTGAATTTGTGGTTATTGGTTTAAGACCTACCTACTTTGCATTAAATGTATCTAGGAGAACATGCAAGAAGAATTGGATAGTGTCTGATCTTAGGCTTCTGACAATCTATGAAAGGCCCAAGTGAAAATAGAGAGGGAAAAGCAAGAGAAGTAGGAGATCGATTTCCTTTTGAAAGCTCACAATCAAGAGGTCGGTAGGTTGAGATCTGAACTAACAAACACCTCCAAGAAAAGAATCAAATGAAGGAGAATATGAAGGCAATGGAATCTCAATTCCATTAGGAATTAGCTATCGTGCAAGGATATGGGATCCTCTTGATATTGAAAAGACTAATATCCATGCTTTCGGAAAGGATCATAGTTGCAGTTGTTGTTCCAATGCTAGTCTTGTAATTTCTAAGGGATGCTTGGGAATTAGATGAGAAGGTTGGTTTGGTGGCCAACCAAATTCTACAGATTTATGCTCCTTAGGCTGCAAAATTGGAAAACTTGATTTCCAGGTTATGCAAAGCCATTGAAGAAGCTTTAAGAAGTAAAAAAAATTGGATCGGACGGTCGCCTCAAGGAAAGCAAGTGAATTCATCAATTGGTACAAGGTTGTAGCACAAAGAAAAGAATGCCAGGTAATGTTGAAAAGAAAGGTTGATGAGATCGGAAAGGATTTCAATGTTCTGCTTGATTTCCGATTGATCTCCCTTTTCTCACAAGATGGAGGAGTGTTATCAATTACACAGATCATGGATGCAATCAGACATAAGGTACAAAACTCTACATAACTTCTAGGTATAAGCCTGTTGCCCATTATTGATGAAATCGAGAAGGAGATCCTTCCCATTTCTTGGATCTATTACCACCTTGGGGTTGTTTCATCAAGGTGGGAGGTGTTTCTTTTAAAGAAGTTTTTGAGTTGGATCAAGCATACAAGATTCTCTATACTCTTATTTATCCCACTGATTTGGATTGGGAAGTGCAACACTTTTCCTTCCTCAAACTCCAAAAATTTCCAAAGCTCTAGGTTCACACCTCCATAAGCAAAGGCTCCCTGTGAGTTTCCAGAACTATAAAGAAAATTTTGCTTTTTAATCTTTTTGGTTTTTGGCTTTTACCTTCTTCAACTTCAAGAGGAGTATGTGCTTAATGAAGAGAAGACTACTCCAAAAGGCACTCAATGTACCATGTGTTGGCTACACGGATTTTGTATATCATTTTCCCTTTCGGGTGCAAGTTGAGACACATGTCAACTTGGTTGGATTTCTCTCTAAAGCCATTCTCATAGTTTTTAGATTTCCCACCTACTCGACATGTAATCTATTCATTCGAGTAGTTGTTATTTTTGCACAATGATATCTTCAAGTGGAGCTTGTTAGAATGTGGTAGGTATCTTGTCTTTAGGGTGGAACCTTCAAGTCAGTGCAATCAATCTATATAATTGATCAATCAGATTTTTTCCAGGCTATGTTAGAATCTGATTATTTTTTTATTGAAATCTTTGCTAAATATCTAAGCCATTAATAAAGGAGTTGGGACTTAATGAGAAAATAGTTACAATCTAATCAAGAGCTAAGATCAGATCCTGGGCTATTAGGCATAGGCACTTGGCAGTTTTTGCTTCTAGAATGTTGGTGGTGGTGTTCACTTCTTCCAGCTATAAATAGGGTTTGGCAGCATCAACAAAAAAAAGTTTTGAAGATTTTTCAGAAGAAAGAAGTTACTTCAAAAACCTTTTCGAAGTAGATAGATATAGTAAGTTTTTTTTATGTTTTTAGAAGTAGAAAATTTTATAGAATACTGCTATTCTCTGGCATGTTATATTTTTAACTCAAACTATCATCGGATTGGCATTTGACCTTTGTTTTTTAGCTCATTTAATATTGAAGTTTGATTTATTTAAAATAAATCTTTAAAACTGTGCATGTTATGGCTTTTTGTCAAGTTCCTTCTTTATGTTCTCGTTCATGTTAAAAACATTGTGTTAAGCTTATTTTGATAGTTCAGGTAGCTAATTTCCATGCTATAAGCTTATATGTTGAATCCAAGATCACACACATACAAGATAGTACATCACATACAAAAAGATATGAAGAACCAAAATAATGTTACGTAAACTCTCATTAAAAATGCATTAAAGAGGTAATTATTACCGCGTGATCAATCCCTTATGAGGAATCAAGAAACCTAAAAGGAAACCCTAAAGGCTGGAAACCTAGTGTGCACTTAATAATTAATAATTAATTATTAATGTACTAAGTTTAGCAAGTAATAAAGAAATAAGTGACTTAATTAATTAATCAATGTGGTGTAATTAATTAAGCATAATAACATTACTCCTAACACCCCTATAAGATGAACCCAGGGAAGAAACTAAAACACTAGAATAAGATGCATGAAAGAAAATATGGGTCCCGACAACTAGGCCTGACCAGGTACCCATTTACAAATGCAAGAAAGAAGTAAGAGAAGGAAAAGCCCAGTGGGACAAAACCCCCCTTACAATGAGATAACATGCTGCAAAGAAGCACTGGAAGAACTCTGTAGAGTAACACTGGAACTTGATATAGGAAAGCAAGGAAATATTCTTCTGTATACTACTGAAACCGGATGAGAGTCACTGATTGACTCAAGGAATCATGATAAAGCAACAGAAAACCCGATGCCACGGAACACTCGAAAACTCCAAACGGGAACAACTCTGGAATCTATGAAGTAGCAAGCAATTATTGAATGATGTATTACTGAAAACGAAGTGCAAAGATGCAAGATGCACTCTCCCAACTGCCAAAACATCCAAGTAATCGCCAAACAACCCATCGGGCCAAATCTGGACTAATTGATAAACCTGGGACAGATACAGAAAAATTGCATGGACAGCAACCTAGAGCTCCTCAATACCTTTCCGACGCTTCAAACGAGGCGAAAAACAGAGATCGTGGCAAAAAGTTATGAGCTTGGACGCATAAAAATTACATCTGACTTCAAACAGTAATAAATGCAGTAAAACAGAAAAATACTGTAAAATAAACAGCACTACAGGAAAGTGCGCAGAACCAGCTTTCCGGCGATATCTCGTTTGCCCAATTTTGATACCGTATGCCCAAGTTATGGCCAAAAGAAAAAAACTGCTCTTTTAGGAAAAACTAGGGTTAGGAGGGCAAAGAGGGGTGCCGTACGGCTGACGTCATCCTGACGTCATGCTGACGTCATCAAAATGCGAGCATAAATTTAACGGCCGGCTGGCCGTCAGGGCAAAAAATCGCCCATCCTGCAAAATGAAAAATTTTGGCCCTTGGTCATACATGTGACCTTAATTTGTGAATGCGGCTTCGAGGAGCGAGATCAGCCGGGGAGCTAAGCCTTGAGGAGCGGATCACCGACTCTGGTTCCCCTCCCTTAAGGCGTAGCCAGGCATTTTGAAACTGCGGGGGCTGGCGGATGGCCCTCGATGGAGTACATGTGATCGGTGGTGAATGGAGCCACTTGAGAGCTGGAAAAATTTTGTCTTGCGTGAGCTGATAAGCGGCCAGATGCGGAGGGAGCCCATGGATGGAGTGCGTGAGTCCTGAGTAAAGCGGCAATTCGCAATTGCTTCGCCCGGTGGCCCGTCCCGAATTAGGTGGATCTCCATTATAACTGGAGGCGCCGGCGCAGAAACCCAAAAACCACTTTTTTTAAAAAAAATTTCGATTTTCGTGCATCGAAAGGCGTGCTGGGGAGGCCGTACGGCCCCTCAGACAAATTTTGTTTTTGCCTCCCGACCAACTTGCACCAAAATAGACAAATTTTATATGAAAATGGGGGTTTTTGGGCGTTGCAGACTCAATGGTGAGGTCTGTTTTGTCCCAAAACGCACAGAAAATTAGGATACCCCCAAATTCAATCAAAAAATTGCATGTGGAAACCCTTGCACCCGAAACTCATGAAGAGGCCATATCTTCAGATCACGAACAAGCAGCTGGAGGTCTGGAGCTCTGATACCATGTTAGAATCCAAGATCACCTACATGCAAGATGGATACTTGTCACATGTAAAAGATATGAAGAACCAAAGAAGATGTTCTGTAAACCTCTCAATAAAAATGCATTAAGAGAATCAATGATTACAAAAGAGATCAATCCTTATGAAGGAGATCAAGAAACCTTAAAAGAGAAACCCTAAATGAAACCACCAGTGTGCACACTTAATAATTAATAATTAGTTATTAATGTGCCTAAGTTTAACAAGTAATAAGAGAAATAAATGGCAATTAATTAATCAATGTGATGTAATTAATTAAGCATAATAACAATACTCTAACAATGTTGAATGATAGCTTTCAGAAATTAGAT
This sequence comes from Sequoia sempervirens, assembly GCA_007258455.2. Taxonomy (NCBI): domain Eukaryota; kingdom Viridiplantae; phylum Streptophyta; class Pinopsida; order Cupressales; family Cupressaceae; genus Sequoia; species Sequoia sempervirens. Next base: position 10,092 of record VDFB02143505.1, on the reverse strand, counting down.
TATGTCTATTGAACTTTTCCATTTTTTGTAAAGGTTGTTATTTTTCATATTATGCCATAAAAGGAGAAAGGGTTTCTACAATTTCTAGATATTTCTATTAACTTATAGAGTTTTTTTATATCTAATTAGACCTTAATGGATGCTTACCATAGGGAGATTTGAAAGGTTGCATTGTGCTTTTACTTAGCCTTTGTTGCTCATTCTCTTCCCAACAATTAAGGATATGTGGCATTCTATGTCTACAATATCATTCATAGGAAATAAGTTGAGGTTTCAAATATTGTAAAAGATTTGGTGCATCACCATTTTCATGTTTTATTCACATTTCCTTCTACCTTTTTCTCCTAACACAAAGAAGAGCCAACTTTCTATAAAAATCCTGAAGTTTGTTCAGTAAGGCACAAATTGGTCCCCCACTTGCTAAATTTTCTATAAGACTATTAGAGAGGTGCAAGATTTGATGATCAATAGATATCTTCCATGACTTTGCATAATTCATACCCAAAGTTTCTTCTACATATATCAGTTCCTCATTGTTAGTATTCAAAGAAAATATACATCTCCAATCATTAGGAGAATACCTTTTTGGTGGTTGTCTATGCCTTGTAGACCTTCAAATAAGTTTAGATGGAGGTGTGACCTCCTCTTCTATTTTGAAGATTCAAAGCTTGATGATATATCCTCAACTTCTTTTTTGTCTTGAGGTATTGATTCAAAAATAAGAGGAATTCAAATCAATTCTTTATTTTCACTTTGTACTAGCTATAATTCAATAAAATAAGTCTTAATTTCTCTAATAATAATTTACTTCTACTAAATAATACCTTTTATGCTACAAGATCTGAAAACTTGTATCATTTCACATCACACCATAACTATAATTAACAAAGATACATTTTAAAAATTATTATCTAACTTTTTTCATTTCTCATTTAACACATGTGCACATGCCTTGCAACCAAAAAATCTAAGATGTCTCAAAAAAGGCTTGTAACTTGAAAATTCGTTAATAGGCATTTTATTAATAATATTTGGTTTAAGAGACCTATTAATCAGGTGGTAAGAAGTGGCTACAACTTCAACCGAAAAAATGTTCTAATCCAACACCACTAAGCATACTACTAGCTTTCACTATCAGTGTCTTGTTTATTATTTCTACAACTCCATTCTATATCAAGGTTATATTTTCAAGTTTAAAGCATTATTAGATTGATAAACACCAAAACCCCAATCAACTATCGAGAACAATGAAAACATAAAAGCATAAAATAAAATAAAACAATCTCACTCAATCCTTCATGCAGCCATTGAATTATCTTCATAGACCACCTCCATTTTTCTACCAAATGATTGATGCCCTCAGATTTGTAACCTGCAATAATAATCCCATGAATACAAAAAGAAAAATATCAAAGGAAAAATATGATCTCAATAGAACAATAGCATATTCAAGATTTTATTAGATTATTCTAAGATGTTCTAATATTTTCTAATCTATTCTAAGGTGATAAATGACAATTCTAATTATAGAGAGATGGATGTAAAATGAATGATCGAGATTGAAAATACATCAATTCGATCAATGGTTGAAATTAGATGAGACGGGATTAGATAAGATCGAAAGTGAAGAAGCAAGAGGAAACCAATTGATTTTTTGACAAAATCAATTAGTCCGAAGAGGAAAGTGAATAATTAAATAATGACAACATTATTTAGTTACACAAGGAAAAATCAAGTTATCATTTGTTTAAAAGGAAATTTAATTCAAAAAGGTGAGTGAAAAGGCATGTCATTAATTATATAAGATTTAATTCATTTGTCTCAGAAAAAGCCTAAAATGAATTAATTAAATAATTTAGATTATTTAATTAATAGAAGAATTTATGATATGGGTAATAAGTAAATAATTAAGATTAATTTATCGAAGATGAAAAAGGGGTTTTAATAAATTGACAAGCTTAGTGGTAATTTATAGATATTTACATTTGGCCCTCTTTGATACAATGCAGTTTATCGTGTTGTGTCAAAGAAAAAGCTATGCCATAGTGAAAGTAGGATGAAGAAGGATTATGAAGAGGTAGTGGTATTCCCCCTCAAGAGGACAAGCGGGGTCAAAGAACACAAGTGTGCTCTCAAAATTGATGAGAAGAATGGAAGATGAAGGACAAAAGAATAGGGGAAAATAAATAAGGATGATGAAGATGCAGAATAGAAGAAATGTTAGAGCAAAAAAGATGAACATTAGCATGGAAAAGATGGATGTTAGCATAGAAGTTGAGATAGCGCCATTTGATATAATTTGTAGATATATATTTTTCTATGCAAAGCTTGTGCATTTAATCATCCTTAGGTGGTAAAATATGACAAATGAACAAAAACAACCATGGTATGACATAGACCAAGGTGTGCAAGGTCATCCATCTGTAAAATAGAAAGTCATAGACAAGGAATGTCCTAACTCATACTAAGGGTCATGTTGCCCCAGTCTTTTTGTCAAGAAAAACCACATACAACAATCAAATAAAAGATGAGTCATGGACATCATCGCTCCTCGAAATCCTTCATGGGGCATCCTCAAGGTGGCTAGTAACATGAACAAAGTAAAATCCAAAAAAATAAAATAAAATAGACCAACAAGGTCAGAAACCATTCAAATTATTTGCTAATTAGTGTTTTCTAGTGTGTTAAGGGATGAAGTCAGTAATGGGTTGACTATTTTGACAAGGCCTAGTTTAAGGAGAAGAAACATGTCCTATAAGATGTCAAGTTTAGTTTCGATCATGTAACTACATGTATAAGGAAAATGACAAAGTGTGATAGTGACAAGGTATGGTTTTAGGAATGTCACATCTGGTATAAGACCTTCGGTTTTGACTGATTTGACTAGTTTGAGTGATTTGACAAGTGACTATTTTGACTCAAAGACTTTTTGGCTTGTTTGTCTTGTTGATTTAGGATTTGTGTTTGAGGTGCAGATGATTATGTCACGTCTAAGTTGACAATGTGCAATTTATTTTGACTGACCCAATGAACCCTAAAAGACTGACCTAGGGAGCCTCGAGGGCTCATCAACAGATGGCCTTTCCTACGTAGCAATGTGCAAAGACCTCCTAGTTTTACATGATCCTTGACTTTGTTTCAATGACAAAGGACCAAATCATGATTTTATTTGACAACACCTAAAGGACTGACTTTACGCCTCAGGGGAACATCAACAAATGGCCTTGCCTACGTCCAATTGTAAAGGCAACATAGTTTGACATTGACAAGGACTGACATGACTAACTTGGACTCTATTTTTTGAATTTTTTTGAAAGATATATAATTTTTTTTGGGTTTGATGCATGTTTTGATTTTTTGGGGTTTTGAAGTTTTATGATGTTTTTTTATTTTGTCGCTTTATGATTTTTTTTTGGATTTTGGGGAATATTTGATTTTTTGTCTTTTTTTTGGATTTTTTTTTTTTGTCTTTTTGAAATGTTTTGGTATTTTTGGTCTTTTTGAAATGTTTTATGAGGATCGTGCAAATGCATGTGAATGATGCCTACAAACAAGTGAGAAAGCATAAGAATCCAAGGAAAAACATGATCTTGCCCCTAGTCAAGCTAAATACCAATTGATAGGTGATGATGATGATGATGACATTGTTTCAAGATAAATACCAATTGATAGGTGATGATGATGATGATGAATTTTTTTGAAGGAAACATCCCAAAACAATGTGAGGATGATGATAATGTGACTAAATGGTGTAGGGGCACCATGAGATTTTAATTTTGTAAGTTTTATAAATTAGGTCTTTTGGTAAATTTTGGTGTGTCAAGTCTTTTTTTCAAGAAAATAAGGTCCTTGTAGACTATTTCTAATTTTGAAGTCATTTAGGGAGTTAGTTTAGAGTCACTTTGCAAAATGTTGCTAATCTTGCAATATTGTCATGTTAAAAATGTAAAAAAAAGGTGCAAACTATAATACCAATGGTCAAGAGGTTTGAGTGGTCATTGGAATTAGTTTAGGTGGTTTGTTTCTAGTGGGAAATCTTTAAATATTTTGGAGACATTGATGTAAATGTTCCTTGGTGATTTGGAAGAAAAAACTAATAAGAATCTCTCTATTTTATTGAAATTTCTATGAAATATCTCTATTTATAGGCTTGTACAGTAACAAACAAAGGAAATATTTCTCTAAAACCTTATGAAATCATTATATGAATGAATTAACTACATTTTTCACTAGGTTTGAGAGGTTTATATTGAATTTTTAAAAAAATATACTTTTTTTTTTTAAACTGCCTGTGTATATCCAGATTTAAGGGGTTGAAGGTTTAAAAATGCATTAATGGCCATTCCACCTATTGTATATGTTGTGCCTTAGTGGAATGGACCTAATTAGGTAGGTTTAGGTGTGTATATGTTTCTTGTGTGTAGGGGAGGTCTTTTGTTGGTGTGGCCTTGATGTTCTAGTTGCAAAATGGTGCATTTTTTAGTGTAATTGACAGGTTTAAGAGTGGGAATGTGTGAAATTATTGGGGGCAGCATAATATGAAGGTGTTTGATGCATTTTTAGACATAATGGGACATGTTTGAAGTGGTGGTAGAGTTTCTTGAGGTCTAGAAGACATACTTTCAATAAACCCTCTCCAAATCAAGAAAAAGTAAGGGTTTGGTAAAAAGGTGGCCTAGAGGACTTTGTGTGGGTTAAAATTTAGAGATTTGGTGTTTATTTGGACTATTTATGACTACTCAATGGTTATTTTGGATTGAGAGGAAGATTAAAGTAGGGTTACTTTGTAAAACAAGCCTAATTGGCCAAGTTGGACAATGTTGAAGCCCTGTTTTGAAGAGGTTGGACCAAAGTGACCATAAGTGGTTTTGAGATATGTTTAGGAGGACAATAATGGGTGTTTGAAAAGGTATGAGGTTTGTGGGATAGAAGAGATAAGTGAGAGAAAGTTTCATAGAACCGGGTTTGCACACCTACAAGGCAAAATTGTGAAGCTTGAAGAGAAATCACCCTAGATAGGATTTGAAGGCTAAAAGCTTGTTTTAATCAAGTGGAATTGAGTATCATTTATTGAAGGCCTCATTGTATTGCATCACTAAATGGTTGAGGTATGCAACAAGGTGAGGAAAAAATCCAAGAAATGTTTTGGATGATGCACTAGGATTCATAGCAAAATTGTATGGGTTAGACTCATTGCATTTGGAATGACTTATTTTCAGGATTAAATGTGATGATGGAAGGATGTTGGATATGTAGATTAGAATCCTTAAACCAATGACAAGGGAAAGCTAAGTCCAACAATAGGTATGAAAGGATAATGGATTGATTTTTGTAAAATATAGGAGACATGAGGATTATTAGGTGGTAGAATTAGAATTAGAATATGATCTCCAAGGACTACGTCACATAGGAATAATTTGTTTTCTCTAAGGTATGGATTTTGAAAATGATATGAAGGCTATAACATGATATTTTATGGATAGTGTATGACCAAATGATAGACATGTCAAGTTTTTTCCCAAAGCATGATTTATGTTTATACCCCATTCTTTATCAAGATTAAAGTAGGTGGGGAAATAGATGGAAATGAGAGGGCTTAGATGGATCATTGGAAATTTCATGAGAGATGTCATGTGAAGGGTACGAGAGATGAGACAGCTTTCCCCCAAGTGTAATTTTCCACATAGATAATTTCTTTTACACATCACGCCTATTTGCCATGTTTTCATCATGGTACTTATCCAAAGCGCCGTACAAATGGTTTTCACTCTTGGACAAATTTTTTCTCTTTACTATTTCTCTTTTTTTCTTTTTTTTTCTTTTTTGGTGTCATCAAGACAATTGTTTTCCAGGTTTTCATCAAGGTAACAATTTTTTTTTATTATTATTTTTGTATTTTTAGATGGCCTTTCTATTGTAGCTTATCACTCAGTGTTCTGAATCCAGTGATGGTATTGATGTAGATACTGGGGCTATGATATTCCAATAATGACCTTTATGAATTAGTTTCCTTGTTAGGATCATAGCGCTTGCATATAATAGATTGATTTCCTTGTGATCCTTGTTTATACTAGAGTTGGCCTTATCAGAATATGCACATCGTGATAGAGTGCCATGAGAGTCCTAACAATAAAGAGTTTATGCCAAGATGTGATGGATTCATGGGGTATATCTTTTATACTTTAGGCATGATGTATGATTATGATGGATGTGGTAGATGTGGAAAGTTTATTTGGACATTTGGATTAATCGCTTTTTATTTTCCAAACTTGGGATGTTGGATGGCAGAGTTTAGAATTTTGACTGGGATAACATTTGGAACCAATAATTTTAAATTCCTTGCTTAATGATGTCGAATTTTGTGGATGTGTTTTTGATATGTGGTTGTCATTGATGTCAACACTATTAGCATTTGGTGTACTAAATGCTATATATGTTGAGGATATTGAGAAATTTGTAAAAGAAAGTGTTCTAGGTTCCCAGTGGAACTATGTAGGTCTTGAAGGTGTCTTGTTCTATACATTAAATATTAGTTGTTGTATATCTAGATCATCTACTAGAAGTTTCAGAGGTTCATGTGATGTTTTGAGTGTATTGTGGTCTGACAGTGTTTTTGTGGTCTCTGTCAATGTTCCTAAATGAAGATTGTGTGATTTTGTTGATCTTAGTTATTGCGGGTGCTTCTCTATTATTTCTTAATGTTCTTGGATGCTTCTAGATCGTGCTCTATCTTTGTGGTATGTCCACATTGATCGGTGTGCTCATGGTCGAAGATTTTTCTCTGTATGTTTGGTTTTTCTTGTTCTTGGCTGACATGATGGTGGTAGTGTGTTGTGGATTGTCAAGGCGAAATAAATTGAAGTATTTTTGTGTTGAATTTTAAAATTGGGTCCCCACTATGTTGTGGCCAACCTTTGTGGATTCACATTAAAATTTTATTTGTAAATTTGGGTCAACATTGCAAAAATATTTTATTTTCTTGGCCAACTAAGTTGTGGTGAAATCTCATGTAGTGGATATATGTGTGTGATTGTTTCATTGGTGTTGTGTGTCATGAAGGTTCTTTGTGTACTTATGTGTGTGTATGTGTGAATATCATTCGATTGTAGAGCAGAGTGTGAAGAAGACTGTGTGAAGTGTGAAGAAGTGTTGAGCTTAATTGGAACTGTAAAAAAGCTTGTGCAGAAGTTATTTTCTCAGTTCATACCATCCAGATTTTTAATCCTATTTTGTTGGGAAATGAGCCCCTTTTGTATTTGAGCAGTGAGCTCTAGGAAGTGTGCCTAAATGCATGTGTATTCCCCTTATTATTCTTCATTATACTTTTAGCAGAGAATAATCTTCTAGACTAACATCCACTGTGGTTTTTCCCCTAATAGGGTTTCCACAAAAAAATCTTGGTGTTCTTTATCTCTCTGATGCATTAATTGCTTATGATTAATTGATTATTCATCAGATTTGAGATTTAAGTTAATTTTAGTAAGAAAAGTTAAAATTTCTGAGACAACTGATTCACCTCCCCCTCTTAGTTGTCTGACCTTGTTTTTCCAACAATTGGTATCAGAGCAGGTTCCTCTGAAGAAATCTAAAAGCTTGAGGTGGTCTAAGATGGGAACATTCAAGAAGCACAATCCTAGATTTGATGGAACTAACTATTCAATGTGGAAATTCAGGATGCAATGTCATCTAAAGTGCATTGGTGATGCCTACTAGAAGATTACAAAAGATCCATATACTATTCCTGAGAATGGTCCCTCTTCTGTTGATGAGATCAAAGATGTTGAAAGTAATACCAGGGTTGTTGAATCTTTGGTGAGTGCTCTGATAGATTCGAAGATTGCTAATGTGATGGGGGGTCTGTAGACAGCTCATGAGATGACAAGAACATTGATTGGGAAGCTTGTTGCTTTTGAAATAAGTGAATTTGGTGAATCTACACCGAAGATTGAATCTGCATTCAAGGCTATTGTATTCAGAAGTAGCAGAAAAAGATATAGTCCGAGAGAGAGTTCCAGAAAAGATATCCAAGTATGATGAATAGCTGAAACAACTTGAAGATAAAGAAAGAGAGGTAGAAGAATTGGAAGCACTGATTGCAAAGCAAGAAGGGAGAGGAAAAGGTAAGTATGAAGATCTATTTCCTATTAAATGTTTTTCATGCAGTAAAATAGGTCATTTTGCATCAAGATGTTCTGAAAGAGTTCCTAGATCTAAGCCTAAAAATTATAGATTCAAAAGAGATGCTACTTTGCTGAAGAAGTTGTGACTGATGATGATTTTGATAAAGATAATGGAAAAGAAGATGAATGGGCTTTCATTGCTAGGTCATTGAAGATAACCCTATGGCTACTGAATCTACTAAAGATGAAAAAGCTCTTGCAGCTCAAGTTAAAGAAAAAGATGAGTGGGTCATTGATAGTGGATGCTCACATCATATGACCGGTGATAAAAGAAAATTTGTGAGTCTAGATAAGTATGATGGTGGGGTTGTAAGATTTGGAGATAACAATGCTGGTGTGATTCATGGCAGAGGATCTATTTTCCTTGGTGGTAAGGATAACACTGATGATGTCCTCTATGTTGAAGGCCTGAATCACAACTTGTTGAGTGTTGGACAGATGGTTCACAAGGGATATGATCTTTAGTTCAAAGTGTTAGAAACCAAGATTTGAAATGCAAACCAAAAAATCACCTTCCACAGAAGAGAAAAACAAAAAAGCAGAGAGTTTGCATAATGATGTGAAAATTGATATATTCGAAGTACAAATAATTACAAGAGATAATTTTCTTTATAAAAGCAAAGATGCATCAACCTAGTCTTATCTTGAGAAAAAAGATAGCTCAACAAGATAAGGATAACAACCTATAACCTAGGAATTAAATAATGCCGAAGTAAACTTATGCTAAAGTGCAATTAAATATTAATTACACCAACACCCCCCATAAGTGCAACTTAGGGAGAAGCAGATTATTATGCAAATAGATGTGAGATGGGTCTTAGAAACAAAGGCCTGATTAGGTACCCATTTACAAATGCAAAGAGAGAGAAAACCTAGTGGGAAAAACCCCCCCTCAATGAGATGAACTATTGCAAAGAATCACTGGAAGAACACTGATGAAGCAACACTAGAACCCCAAATCTGGCAAGCAAGGAAAGATACTTTTGTTTGCAAGAAACAATAATAGAACCACAAATGCAACATCAGACCCAATGCCAAGGAACACTGGAAACTCACATACTAGATCAACCCTAGAATCTATAAGCAATAGTAGATGAAAGAAATGAAGCCACCCATAATGATGAAAAAATCTAGAAGTTGTGTCCTCGAAGCCAATGCCAAATTGAAACTAAAACTGGCCCATAAGACAAGTACCATCAAGATTCTGGAACATTAACCATAAAAACATGGCCTTCAAACTGAGAAGGATTTGAACCAATGCGGATCAAGAAACATAATCTATCAACTGAAGTGTGAACCGATGCAAACCAACGATGTGTCTAGCTAAGCAAGAAAGAACCTAAAAGAAACAATAGGAAACCAGACAAACTCATGCGAGTTGTCACCAATATGAAAGTGTGATGCAAGAACCCCCTCTAATGGAACTTTATATCAGTTCATTATTACAATACCCAATGATTGCAGAAGTAGAGAATGCAAAAACATGAATAAACAAGAGAAAAAAAGTAAACCTAGTGCATGAAATCAAAAATAGAGTGCATGCACAAGACAAAGTTCACATCTAAATCTCTAATAAAAATAGACCTCAGATCTATGTAGAGGCCGAAACCTGCTTTCCAATGCCGTAAGAATGGTGAAAAATGGATAAGTGAGTCAAAAGATATGTCTCCCAGAGTGAAAAGAGAAAAATACAACTTTTGAGGCTGAAAAAGGGATCAAAAAAGAAAAACCATAAAATTACACCTACACCATTGTGTAGAGCATCAAAATAGATTTTTGAGGATATCTTGTTTGTAAAAAAAAGATGTCGTATGCCCAAGTTATGACCGATTCCATAAAAGTGCTCTGATTCTGCCCAATAAGGTCCTCTATAGCCCTCAGGGGCTAAAAAATTTTGGCCCCTGGTCGCATG
>VDFB02143504.1:0-27604 GCA_007258455.2 Sequoia sempervirens | reverse complement strand
AAGTAAAGCATAATTTATATTGGTGGAAAGTTGAGAATCTCCTTTAAAAACCCTTTTTGTTTCATCAATTTTGGGTAAAAAAAAAGTCCTCAGCCACATACCCTACACATACCCATCATATCGCCACTTTTTGGCCCATCATGAACCCGCACATACTCGTAAAGGTAAAGAGGGTGGGGTTGGTTGTGGTGGTTGTAGGTTGTTTTGGGTATTATATGTATGAGCAACAATAACATTACTAGATTGTTGCAACACATTGGTTTTAGGTGGGTAAAGAGTGTACTAATGGTGGTTAGAGGGATGAAGTTTATGCAAGAGTGGGTAAAGAATAAGTTGAGGTTTAATGACATTAACATCCTTGGTGTTAGGTCTCTCACAAAATATCATAGTGCATGATTTGGGTGAGATGAAGTCCTAAAGGAACTCATCTAACAAGGGAAAATCATCACAACTAAAAGGTTTGAGGGGTAAATTATCATCAATTGGTTTAAGATGTTCAGGAGAAGCATTAGAGGAGTGAACATGTGCTATCGTGAGTTTGTCACAAAAAACCTTAGTGGATGAATTATGCAAGATGAAGTCTTGGAGGGCTTCATCTAACAAATCAAATTCATCACAACTAAAAGGTTTGAGGGATACTTTATCATTAAGGAGTTTAGGTTTCTCATTGCAAGTAATAGAGGATGAAGTGAGTGAGAGGAAGTCCTAAAGAATTTCATCCAACTTGTCAAAATCATCATTACTAAGAGGCTTGGATGAGATGTTGTTTCTAACTTGAATCATCTATTTGAAGGGTTGGTTTGTTATTTCAGTTTTTATATTTTTATGTATTGATGAATCTGATCTAAAAGAACTAGGAATGAATAATGAAAAGGAAATTTGAAAAAATCTAAGATTATCCATAAATTCCATGAAAGGAAGTAAAATTTATGCTAAGAAAACAGAAACAACTGAACTATAACATAAAGGTATCTATAGAAAATAGAAAGGTGAAATGCATTAAATTGAATTTTGGAAATTCTAATTTAGAAACTATAGTGGGACTGATTTTCCCAAGGTGGTAAATAAGTCCCAAGGGATGATTTATTTATTTATTTTATTTTTTGGTCTTTTCTAAAGATTTTTAGGTATGTACAATGTAGAGACAGAATGCAGATGTAGAATGGTGAAATGATTTAATCAAATGCAATGCAATAACGGAGTCTAAATAATTCCTTCACTAATGCAATGAACTTAAGAAGTCCTAAGATGCAAAACAATGCAAAATGATGAAATCCTTAAGTCCTAAGATGCAAATAGAAATGCAAATTAGAATGAGACGATGCTCAAAATGCAGGTTCACTAAAATGAACCATAGATTTTTGGCACCACAAAGCTCTCTAGCTCTTTTAGGGTTTTTCACCTAAAAGGAGAGAGGTAGGCCAAAAATGCTAACTAGGTTCATTCAAATTATGCAATGTATGATGTTATTAAGACTAAATGAGATGATCTAAATGCAATTGGATGATCTATTTGACTAAATTTGAATGTAAAATCTAAGATTTATGCTATGTTAGAAAACATAGTGTTGTTTGCAAAAAGCTTAAAAGAATGAACAAAAATGCAAATTAAACCAAACAGAAGGCTATTTTTCAGAATGTGTGCACTTGAGAAACTGAAGAATACTAGAGAACAATATGGAAAATTGATGAAGTCTAATTTTGAACTGACTGGGACTCATTCGCCACCATGGGCGAATCAATCCTAGGTCAGGATTTTTCTACATAGAAACTATTTTCTATCAATTGGGAACCAGGATTTGCATCTAACTCAAAACTACATCTTAGGAGGGACTCATTCACCATGCATCGTGAATCAATCCTCTTTTAAATTTCTGCAACTTCAAATCTCTGTTGAACACCTTGACACCTGTACAACAATTTCTAATGGAAAATTGACTTGGGATCTCGAAAGATTCCTGCAAAATAGCTTAAAATTGTTTGTCTAATGGGGGTTTTCCTTGGTCAAACCCCTAGTTGGGTAACTAAACCTTGAATGGAGAAAATTCTAAGTAAAACCTTAGCCTTAAATGTGTTAAAGACTAGGAAAGTCTGAAATATGTGAAAAGCCCTATATCTATTGGGCTAGAATAAGAAATGCAAAGATGAACTATATAATGCAAGATATTAACCCTAGAAACCTTACAACACATCAAAAATGGAAATGAAATGATATGCAAATGACAAGTGAATAAAATGAAAACGTTAATATGAAGATATAGTGAAAATGGAAGATGAAATCACTTTGAAACCAAGTCTTGACGTGTGATTTGATGGCTAGTTGCATCTCCTCAACCTATATTTCTTCATGACTCACCATAGGAATCCATTATCAATCCTTTTCCATGTTGAATCTTGATCTAAAGAGTGATCTTGAAGACCTACAAAAACTCTAATTTTTGGCCCTAAAACTTCAACTTTTGCTGATGAGACTTGTTATAGAAGACTTGAATTTAGAAATTGCTTTTGTGAAATGACTAAAAGATGTGTAAAATGACTTAAAATGAGTATTTATGGGAAACAAAACCTAATTTTTCCATTATTTAGACCTAAGAGGCCGACATTCTCCAGAAATTCAAGTTAAATTAATTGAATTCCCTCTTAAAATTGAATTTTCCCTCAAAAGGGACTCATTCACCACCCTTGGCGAATGGGTTCCACCAAAGGGGACTCATTAGACCAAGGTGGAAAATGAATCCCACTACTAATTTTTGAAGGTTGGTTTTTGGGTTATGAAAGAATTAAATGTTGTTTGTCAGGTTTTAGGTGATTTCTCAGGTGAAAAAAGCCTCTAGATAAAAAATAATGGGTCTTAGGGGCCTATAAATGCTATTTTGAAAGATAAATGATGCAAATGAACTCAAAAGTGGGTCTAATTACACATGAAATCATCTCCTTTCTCAAGAGGGTCCAAGTTTCTATGGTGCACCACAAATTAGAACACCTTTGTGTAAAGGTTGGACAACACAATGTGAGTGTTGGATGCAATTTTATGGAAGTTAGACAACACTATATAATAGCATATGCAAGCATATAAATTTTAGATATTTTTGTGAGATCATGAATTTTACTACACTACTTGAAATCCATCATAAATTTGACTAGTTAATATTTATTAAATTCTACATACTCAAAACATACTCATCTTGAAAAATTCTTACACTGAATATTCCCTCTTATCAATTATTAAGCACAAATACACCTAATTCAACTTAATCCACACAAAATATCATCATTGTGATGTAATGATATAACTATTCAAATCCCTTTAATACGAAAGTGAATAGTGAAAATAAAGTATACAAATTTCTTTTCTATTTGCTATTAATATCCCTTCCACTATTATCGTCTTTTTAAATCAAATTTCTCTCCTTTAAGTTTTCTTCCCTTCTCTCTTATTTAACAATCAAACATCTTAATTAGATTAAGACTGGAAGGGCCAGTACCCATTACAAAACAACCATTAAAGCAAACTAGGGGCTCATGATAAGTGAAGCGCCCTACAAACTAAAGCAAAAACTTAAACATAAATAGTCTGACAATTAAAAGAAATAGATACAACACACATACCAAATACCATCATGAGACCACATAACACCTACAAGTCTCCTAGAAACTTGAGACCACCGATTCCCATCAACTCTTGAGCCAAGAAGTAGAGCTCCTCCTCAAAAGATACAAGGCCTTTCTAAATAGCTGAAGTATCTATCATGACGTCCATAGCTAAGTTATCCTCCACCTTACCTTTCCCGTGCATGTGACTATCATCACATCCTTCTTTATCCACCTTTTGACCATGGCTCTTCCTAATCTCTTGTTGAATGATCTGAATGATGAGTGTGATGTTATTCACTGTCACCTTACTATAATCAATAATAACTTGAAGGCACTGCATGGATTTTTCCTGGTTCCTATAAATAGCACCAATATCTATTTGCAAATTCTTTTTATCCTCCATGTGAATGATAGCTCCCATCTCTTCCAACTCCTTATCCTAGCTATCCCAACACAAAAATGACTTAGCCAGGGAGGCTATCACATACCACTGGCCATTGTCCTCCACCTCCCCCAACTACGAGACCTGCTGCTACAACACCTTGGTTTCCAGAATCTGGATTATCTCTTTGGCTATAACCAGTTGACCCAAAAGCCACTTGAGGATGTCTTTTTGAACATTAACCATCTCTAAAGTTTCATTAATTTTATTGCAAAGGGGGTCACTAGAGGCACAATTGTCAAAACCCACCATGGGTTCAACATGAGTCTCCTCCAAATTGATGTAGAAATTAGGGGAATTTTGAAGGATAAGGTTAATAGGGGGTTGTTGGGGACATTATAAACCTTTGCATGAATAGGGGAGTGCGTGGGGGAATTGGTAGGGGTGGGATTCCATAACTCATTATTTGAGTTATCTGACTCATTGGACCCAAAAGTAGAAATAGGAGTATTCTTGGATAAGGGAACACATTTAATGGGGTTGGGAGGGGTTTTCTTATTAACAAGAGTTTTTGGACAGGCACGGGTAATACGACAAGTAGTGGGAGGGGTTTCGTCTAGGGTAATGGAGGGAATGGGGTCCGCAAGGGGTTCGGTGGTATCACAAATGACCAAGGTTTTATTTTTAATAGTGGTAGGGGAGGGTAACAAAGAAACATGGTAATGATAGAGATGAAAGATAAGACCTTGATGAATAGGTAAATTATTTCTTTTAACATTGACATTTTTCACAGATTGTTTGAGAGAGGAAAAACTCCAAAAGGAAAATTTCAATCTTTAAATTATAATGAAGATGGTTAAGAATAGAAAAAAAATGGATGAAAGTGATGAAACCTACCCTTGAGTGTTACATACCTCATTAAAAAATTTGCAACCTTACTCCAAACGTTGAGGAGGTCAACCCGATTGAAGCCATTTTGGAGTCTATTCACCTTTTCACCCTCTTTCAAAAAGAAACCCATGTCTTTCTAATAATGGCCCTTAGATTTATGGGGAATGCACACACCCTCCAACAAAATCCCCACCACCTCTGTAATAAGCTCAATATTTATTGTGAAGGAATACCTAGTAACATTGATAATGTTATTTTTGAAGGAGTTAGTGAACTCCACATAAAGCTTAGGGTCATGCCCCAACATGTGTTGCACATATGAAGCTTGCTTTCCCTTGAATGATGGTCCAAACTTCCTTGTCTTGTTTCCACATCTCACAATTATTAGGTTCTTCTTGAACTAGTTCACCTCCCATGTCAAAATTTATAAATTTTAAAGCAAGGAGACATAGTCTATAGAAATGCCAAGACAAATACTAGAGCCACAAGTAAATGTGTTTATTAAAATACTTCTTAAAGTGATTAATTTTTCATAAGTGAAAATCATGGAAAATATTAAAGAGAGCTAACAACGGATCTAGCTCGATCTCAATTTCATAGTACATTCGTATCATTATTAATTAACTCACACACATGCCTAGGGACATGAAAAATATTATCCCATATTACTAAATTTGGTGTGAAGATGCCAATGTTAGTAAGTGCATCAACAACTTTATTTCATTTTCTAAACATGTGTTTAACTCTATATTTTTTTTGGGCAATCATAAGATTACAAGCTGACAACTTGGGGTCCCTGAGTGCCCAATGAGGATTAGCCTTCTCCGTCAGCACAAGAATAGTATTTATGGAATCTACCTCAATGAACTTGTTGGAAATCCCAACTTGCATGGAAATCTAGATGCCATGAAAAGTTGTTGTCACCTCAGCAAAGTTGGATGATTTCACCCCCAAGTTTATCACATAAGCTAAAATTAATTTACCCTTGTGATCATGATTGACCCCACCCCCGCACGCCTGACCTGGGTTAATATAACAATCAAATGTTATAGAAACTTATTTTTTCTATTTCTCAACACAATACCTTTTTAAGCTCCTTATTTAATCTAACACTTTAATTACCTTATTTTCTAAATTTGAATAATATTTTTCTAAAGATTTAATTATAAATATTTTAAATGGATATTCTATGGGTAACATATTTGTCATTGCAACTTCCCTTACCCATTACTTTTATCCTGCTATTTTATTTTTTATCAAGGCCCTTACCCTTCTTTTTTAATCAAAAATATATTTGTCACTACAACATCCCTTATTTCCCTATTTGTTGCATTTCATAATTCCTATATTTCCCTCCATGATTCCTCTATTTACCTTTTTTGTTTCATAGGTTTATACGGTGTCCTATTTAGTTTACCATAAGTTGGATTCTCATTTATTTAGCAATTTTTTCTTTCCTTATGTCCTACAATAATTTGCTTTTCCTTAAAAATCAATTTGAGGACATGTATATTTTACAACAAACCTTTATGTCCATTTGCATAATGTAATGGTTAAAGTGGCCATCTATGAGTCTCGCATTGTATAACTGACTAAAGAAACCCTATAATGTGGATTCTATACTACACATAATGGTTAAAATCACACCTTTACAGGTCCTACATTAGGAAATTGTTAAAATAATTCCACCATGGGTTCTATGCCAAACATTCTTGGTTAAAATGGATGTTCATTAACCCTACACCATTCTAGTTAAAGAAACTCTTCATGGATAATAGGCCAACCATTCATCATATATTGCATCCATTATGGAGGCCAACTTAGTATCACCTCCATCACTTTACATATAACATG
The DNA here is from genome assembly GCA_007258455.2 of Sequoia sempervirens. Classification (NCBI taxonomy): domain Eukaryota; kingdom Viridiplantae; phylum Streptophyta; class Pinopsida; order Cupressales; family Cupressaceae; genus Sequoia; species Sequoia sempervirens. The sequence goes on along the minus strand of VDFB02143504.1, from coordinate 20,884 downwards.
TCCCGTTCTACTAGGTCAAACTTTAATTTTGGTTTTTGTGTAAACTAAATTATATTTTTGTGATACCTTTCCAAATTCAAAAATATAAAATTAAATTACTTTAAAATGTGAGCTTTCTAGAATTTTTATGGAATGTTCTTGAATTCCTCTTTGTGCACATGTTATACAAATTTTAAGACAATTTTCTAGCAATGGCAAGTCAACAACATCAGCCAAAAATTTCTTAGCATTCTTTTCATTAGGTATAACATAATTTCTATTTACTATAGCATACTTGATTTTTTTTAGCATAAATGACTACCATTAAAACCATTTGATATTTCATTTATCCCTAAAGAAATACCATGTATTTGAACAAAAATAAAATCATACTTGGACATCCCCCCATATAACTATCATCATTTCTTCTATCTCAAATGCTAAAATGTGATGCTTCTATCTCCAAAAGAAAAATAGTTGCAATCATTTCCACCAAATTCAAAAACCATTTTCCTTCTTGTTTTTCTCTCCTTGATACAAAAAATTACAATCTCACTCTAAATAATAAATTAAAGCTCAACTTAATAAAATGTGGTATGGGAATGGAAGTGAGAGCACTAAAAAGGAACTTAGAACACTAAAGGATCGTTATGGGAACCATTGATGCCTCCAAAGCATACAACCAAACACCCTGATAATGCCTATAAGTTGAATTACATTTATGCAATATCACACATTTATCTTAGCACTTAGGCTTAAGCAATATCAAGTATTCCCATATACTAGTACAAAATTAGTCTTATGACATAATTGAGGTAGATCACAAAATGTGTCACAAACATCAATTTCTTCAAAAAGTTTAATTTTAATTGCATCTAATAGAGTAAGGTTTATTGTTAGAGGTTGTAAAGGACATTGCAACACCAAAAAGAGATACATACACACCATTTTCAACAAAACAATAACCCTGCCATATACTAGTATAAATACTAAACAAGACTATAATCATAAAAATCTCACAAAGTGAAAAAAACACATAATCACTCCTATTCTTAACAGCACAAAGACAAAATTCTAGAAACAAAGTCCAAACCCAATAATACAAATCTTTCTCTTATTTCACTTCATTTGCTAGTACCTTTTTCTACAATTAAAAAAAAAAGAAACTTAGCTTTCTTCTCTTCTCTTTCCTTGGAAATTTACTTTAATTATTTTCTAATTCAATTTAAGGAAATAAGATGACTATATAGAGTAGTAGTAGTTCTTTCTCATGCAATTTAATGATTAAAATTAAGAAAAAAACTAAAAGGATAACTAGACAAATAGTTTGAATAGCTTATCCTTCCAATGAGATTAGATTTAAGCACTCAAAATGTTGCCGTCGCGTCACATTGGAGATATGTACGGATGTGGATATGGATCTGAACATGAGGAAATCATTTTCTACACCTTTCCCCTATGGCCACCCAATATGCTACTTCAACTTATAATTGGCTGGAATTCGCATGCCTTTCTCACCTTTTTGGATTGCTATTTTTGATATTGAGAGAAGCATTGACTGCAACTGCCACTCCACACGTTTCTATGTTTTCAAGCTTATTTTTATCATTATCCCATTGACAAATGGTAAGCACTTCTGAGCTTGGACAAATATGTCATTCACTTTGCCCCATAGAACACCGTACAATCTAATTACTATTGCCACTCATTCCACTCATTCAATTGCATTAAATTAGGCCTCCGAGAACAATGGGATACTAGATTTAAATTTTTACTTATAGAAACACCATACAGCAGAAAAACAAACCAGACCAAGTGGATTCTTCTGATGAAGAATAATGGAATTCATTTTTGCTGAAATCATAGTTTTCAGTTGAATGAATGCGGTAGTAAATACAGGTCTTTTTATCCTCATACACCATCCTTGCACTATGTGCTGCAGAGATTAAGGATGGACAACAGTTGGGTTTGATAAAATATACTTTCTAAATTGAAGAATGTGTTAGGTTGTTCTCATTTTATCATATTTTGACTCATCTGAAATCACACTAATAGATGTTCTATCACCTAATCTATATATTAACCATGTTTACAGATTAAAAGTACATGGGTTCTTAGTTTGCGGACTAAAATTAAACTTGAGAAAATTTATCCTACTCATATATAGTGGGTTATTATCCAAAGATTATATGTTCAACTGATTGAAGTTACCTTTACCTGGAGATCAAGCAAAGCAGAACAGGCAATTCTTGCAATAATTAAACAAATGCAACCTTTAATCATATCACTGTCACCGTAATGAGAGGCAGCAGCATTTTGAGGACATATGACGGTCATGTGAAGACCAAGGCATGGGAACGATAGCTCCTTTGTATAAAGGCATGGGCATTGGCCCACTCACATACACTAGCTTTTCCCATATCATTGTTTGGCTTCGTATCTCTCGAATTTTTAGTCTCCCCATTCTGCATAATACAATACATCCAATCTTATGTTTGAAGAATAGAGCTATCACAAAGGTCATTGCAGAAGCAAGTTATTCATTGCAAGCCCAAAACAAGGAAAAGTATATTTTAAAGAGGGGCATTAGAAATTCTTGTTGAGTGGAGGCCTTCCAATATTCCATGGCATTTAAGACAAAACCGTGAAGCTTATGAAGCTAGGAAAGACAGGAGAAAATGAAAGAAAATTACACACCCAACAAATCAAGTGCAAAAAATTGAACAAACATGTGAAAACTGATTTTGGGTTGCACAGTCCTTGAATTTCCGTCGAGAAAATGGATCAATTCAATATACTTTGAACAAAAAACATGTGTTTGAACGGTGTCAAGTCATGGGTTTATTTAAAATAATATTTACCTCTCAAGGAAGAAAGCAAAAGGAGCAAGATAGCCGTTGTAATGATGTGCGTATACACTTCCAAAACAAAGTGGCTCATTCCATTGTCAAGAGAAATCTTAGTAATTATGGCCATCCCCCATATCCAAACTGGCTTTGCTTTCTCAAACATCTCCACTGCCCTTGAAAAAAGTCTGCAAGAGCTCCCTCGTATAATGTACTTCCAGTTGACAACATTCGTAGCCCTTCACTTCAAGCACCAAATAAATTGAATATAAATAGTATGGTCACTAAATGAAAAATCAAACGGTAAGTAATAAACATCAACCGGTCATGATTCCCGGTAAGACATTTAAGACAAGGGCAAGGACAATACGAGTGATGTTCGAAGTTACACACCATGGAATTTTATCTCTAAACTATAGCGAAATAAGTGCCTCGCTGAATCTAAAAATTTCAAATGCAATATCATATTGATATGCTGAAGAGGGTTGTAAAGTGCACGAGGAAGGATGGAGTTTCAGTCTGCAACTGGGGAGCCGAAGTTAGGCATTCGAGCCTCTAGCTCGTTTCCGCTTGTTAAGGTTGGGCAGCGCCCTGCTTCGCTTTGTGGGGGTTTATTCTTTGCTGTGGCTGTCTCGATGCTTCAGCCTAGTTGTGTTTGGCCTTTTTTCCTGCGTGTAGGGCTTTGTTTGGCCCTCTTTTTTTCCTTTGTGGTTGGGCTCTTGTGTTGGCATGAGGATCTATTATTGTGGGTTGTACATGGTGTTGGGTTGAGCATGGGTTCAGTGGTGGGTGTTGCAGGTGAGGGTTTCCTCTGATCTATTGCATCTAGGGCCAGCTCTTTCCTGTGCATGTCCGTCTTGGGCCTTTTGGCGGCTATGTCTCATACTATCTAGCCGTTCCCATTACGGATTTCGTAAGCCATGTGTATTTGAAATCGCCAAGTCAAGGAGCAAGGGTTTTTTATAACACCCTCTTCTCTCCGAATATGGGGTCTATGGATTTAAATTTTTTTGGTGGATCTCAGATCACAAAGATTAATGGATGCCTGGAGCATTGCAAAGAGAGACCTAAATTGCTCATTCCGATTGAAATGATTGCTGAGGATATTGAATATTATTCAAAGCATTCTCTATATTGCAAATTTTTGGGATTGAGAGTGTCTCTACAATTTTTGGAAACTTAGGCACGAAGGACTTGGGAGCCAGAGGGTGAAATGGAGGTCACACTACTTGCAAATAATTTCTTCATGGTCACATTTATCTGCTTGGCTGATCGTAATAGGGTTTTTGAGGGGAGGCCCTATTTTCACAACCAGGTTGGGTTGTTCGTCAAGCCATGGCATGCAGGCTTTAATCCCTCTGAGGAGCTTCCAAATCATGTTCTAGTGTGGGTTCGGCTACCCAAATTTCCAGTTGAATGTTGTCGTGAGGACGTTTTGCACATCTTTGATGCTTGGGAAGCCAGTGGGGTCTTCAACACAAACCCTAGGTAAGAAAGTAATGACTTTTGCTCGAATTTGTGTGGAAATTGATTTGAGTAGGCCTTTTCCAGATGCTTTTGATATGTGTGTGGGTCCCCATTCTTGGGTACAACAATTGGATTATGAAACCCTTCCTTTCCAATGCCGCCTCTTCCATGAATATGGTCACCTATTGCGAAGATGCCCGAAGGCTAAGCCTGTGGTGCCTCAGCCTCCACCTCCTCCTCGTAACAATTCTGATGTTGATAAGGGGAAGAATCCTATTTCTGTTGAGGGTGCAGATGCTGAGGGTTATGTTCCTGTTAAGGCTCGTAACCGGAATAGAGGACAAAAGAGGACTTTGATGGAGAGACAAGATGAGGATACTTTTAACAGGTTTGAGGTCCTGGATGATTTGGGTCAGCAAGAAGTTAATCCAGGGTTCTGGGTGTGGTTGGTTCTGGCCTGGAGGATCACACTTCCATTACTCCTCCTACTCCATAGGAGGAGTCCTTCATACCTATGGTCATTGATGTGCAGGTTGGGGCTCGGGTGTTGTCGGGTCCAAATGTTGAGTTGGGGCAGGGGGATGGAAGCACATCTTTTCCTGCACGGAATGTTGGATCGGATGTGGCTAAGAGTAGCAAGCCTTCTCCTCAACTGGGCATTTTGCAAAAGGATGGCAAGAAGGGGGGATCGGAGAAAAGTGTTAAACTTGGCAGGAAGAAAGATTTGGAAAAGATTAAGATGATGGGGGAGACTTTGGTGGAGTCAGGATCTGTTAAGACCCTAGATTCTCATTTTTTGACTCCTTTGAAATGATCATTATTTCATGGAATGTAAGGGGCTTGAACAGTGGCCCTAGACAAAAAGTTGTTTGTGAGTTGGTAAGAAGTCATTCTCCTGATGTTCTTTTTCTTCAGGAGACCAAGTTATATGTTGAGTGCATGATGGGTTTAGTGCCTAAGTTGTGGAAGAATGGTCAATGCCAGTGTATTGGGGCTCAGGGATCCTCGGGTGGTGTGGCTTGCTTCTAGAACCCTCGGAAGATTCAACCTTTGTGGTGGTTATCCTTCAAGTCCTCTTTATCCATGGTTTCTTTGTGTTTTGAGTCGGGAGAGTCTATTCTTTTCTCCAATGTTTATGCACCTGTTGAGTTCCAGGGTAAACTTCTTTTATGGAATAATATTCATTTTGTTCATAGCCTATTTCCCTATCAGCCATGGATCATTACAGGTGACTTTAATGCTATTACTGAATTAGCTGAGAAACGGGGTAGTATTGCAAGACTAGAGCCTTATGCGTTGTTGTTTCAGGACAATATATTGACTCTCAATCTTGTTGATATCAAACCTTGCAATGGTAAATTTACTTGGAACAACAGAAGGGTTGGTGATAGTTGCATTGCTGAACGACTGGATCGTTTCATGGTCTGCTGCTTTTTGGTCAGGGGAATGTGGTCCTCTAGTTCTGAGATATTAGATTGGAGAGGTTTGGATCACTGGCCTATAAAGCTTGTTATCTCTTCTGCTCAGATGCCTTAGACGCCAACCTTCAAATTCCAGCTAATGTGGTTGCGGGACCCTGACCTTTATGGATGTGTTGCTGAATGGTGGAGGTATGGTAGACCTGCTTATGGTACTGCAATGTATAAGTTTGCTAAGCTCCTTCAATATGTTAAGTATCATCTTAAACGGTGGAACCGACAATGCTTTAGAAACATTTACCATGCGAAGCTTGCTGCACAAGCTGAGTTGAATGGTATTACTAGGTTGATTAGGGAGGATGGGGTGTCTGAGGATTTGTTGCGGGATGAGGCTAGGGCATTGAAAGCTCTAGAGGAGTGGGAGTTGAGGGAGGAAATCTACTGGAAACAAAAAGCTCAGATTGAGTGGCTTCAGGAGGGAGACAAGAATACTGCCTTCTTCTTCAATTTGGTGAAGGCCAGACGTCATGGTAATTCTATCTCGACTTTGGTGACTAACAAGGGAGAGGTTCTTTCTTCTACTTAGGATATCTCAAATGAAGCTGTGCAGTATTTTGCTTCTTTATTCAGGGAGGACTCGCAGGGGGACTCAGTTGAAGAGGCTCAGGTCCTCTCTTGTATTCCTTCTTTGGTCTCTTGGGAGATGAAGGAGCATCTTATGAGTGATATTTCGCTGGAGGAGCTAGAGAAGACTGTTTTCCAGATGAAGAAGGGTAAAGCTCCTGGTCTGGATGGCTTCTCGATTGAGTTCTTCCAGGAATTTTGGGAGATTATCAAGCTGGATTTATTGGCAGTTGTTCAAGAGTCTCAAAAGAATAAGCAAATGCTTCGGGCCCTAAATTCTACCTTCCTTGCTCTAATCCCCAAGGGTGATGGGGCTGATCGGTTAAGTCAATTTTGCCCCATTTCTCTTTGCAATGTTATTTATAAAATTATCTCTAAGTTGATTGCTGATAGGTTAAAAAAGTGGCTTATGCTGCTGATTTCTGAGTAACATAGTGGTTTTGTGGCGGGCCGCCAAATTTTAGATGGGGTGGTTATTGCTACAAAGACTATTCATTCTATGGCCAGCTCCAAAGATAAGGCTATGTTCATCAAGCTTGACATGGCTAAGGCTTATGATAGAGTTCGATGGTCCTTCCTCCGAAAGGTTCTGGGGGCCTTTGGTTTTGAGGAGGAGTGGATTCGCTGGGTTAAGAGTTGTGTGAATTCGGTCTATTTCTCTGTTTTGATTAATGGGGAGCACTTTGAACTCTTTGGTGCTTCTCGGGGTTTATGACAAGGTGACCCCCTCTCTCCTTACTTGTTTCTTCTTTTGGTGGAAGGTTTGGGACGATTGATAAAAAGGAATGTGGAGGGGGGTTTCATTTAGGGGTGGCAATGGGGAGGTGGCTTACCAGTGCAATCTCACTTACAGTTTGTGGATGACACTGCTTTGATGGGCATGGCTACTATTAGGGAGGCTTCAAACATGCGCAAGGTGTTGGATGTTTATCTTGCTACATCGGGCCAGTTAATTAATGAGGGAAAGTCTTCCATTTTTTTCTTCAATACTCTGAACTCCATTCAAAGGAGAATTGCTCATATTCTCATATTTTAGATTGGGGATCTCCCACTGACCTATCTTGGGATTCCTATTTCAATTGGTAAGCAATCTAGGGACTCTTGACAGGCTATTATGGAAAAATTTTGTGTCAAAGTCACTCATTGGACCCTTCGCTGGCTGTCTTTTGAGGGTCGGGTTCAATTGCTCAAATCTGTGGTTCAGGCTCTCCCTCTTTATAGGTGTATGATTCAGGTGGCGTCGATGGGTTTTGTTAGGGATCTTGATTCCCTAGCAAGACAATTTTTATGGGCTGGTAGTTTATTATCTTCCAAGTGGAGCCTTGTTAGATGGGATGTTGTTTGTAGCCCAAAACAATTTGGTGGTCTTGGGTTAAGGTAGTCGTTGTTGTCTGGTACGACTCTGGCTGCTAAATTGTATTGGTGTTGGTGTGTGGAACAGGACTAGGTGTGGGCCAAAATTTTGACTTAGAAGTACTTTCCTGGGATTCCTTAGAGTGATATCCCTCATTACAGCTTGACAGGGAAGGGATCTATGATTTGGAATACTCTCAAGAAAGGGGTTGCGCTCGTTAAGGGTGGCTTATTCTGGATTTGCAAGAGCGGGTCAGAGGCACATTTTTGGCATGACGCTTGGGATGGTCACCCTCCCATTGTTTCTCAGTATCCTCATTTTCTTACTTTGTGCCAGAGGTTCTGTGAACCTGGATGGTCGAGGGTGTGCGACTTTAAGTCTCTCTCTTTTCAAGGGCAGTTGGTGGAGGTGAGATGGAAGAATCCTGAGGAAGGGCCTATTGCTAGTTTGGAGGAGGAGTGCGCTGAGCTTCATTACATTCTTTCTTGTTGCAGTTGTAGCTCCCTCATGGATGAGGATGTGTTGGATTGGTTTCCTAACCCCAAGGGTGCTTACACTGTTTCTTCTGGGTATCAAGAGTTGCTTTCCCAACAGATTGAGGGGGTGGAGGTTCATTGGTGGAAGAAAGCTTGGAATAAGTTTTCTTGGCCAAAGTGTAATTGCTTTGTTTGGACTTTGGCTTGGAATAGGTGTTTTACTTGGGATAATATCCGAAAGAGAGGTTTTTCAGGTCCATCTAGGTGTATTCTTTGTGGGTGTGGGGAGGAGGACTCTCCTCACTTGTTCTTCCACTGTTCCTTCACCTTACAGCTTTGGAATTTTTGGTGGGGTGTTTGGAAAAGCCCATGCATTCATGCCTCCTCCCTGGTTGAGTTTTGGATTAGTTTAGGGAGGCCCCCCTCCTCGGCCTCTTTCTTGCAGGATGTTTGGTATGTTGGTCCCATCTTTTTGCTTTGGCAAGTTTGGTTGGAAAGGAATCGGAGAATCTTTTGGGGTGAAAAATTGGGGATTCAACAGGTTTGGTTTAGAATTGTGGGAATGATCCAGGAGACAGTCAAAGGCAGATTAGCTGCTAGAGAAAGAGATGTCAGATGGTTGATCTGCTGGGCATCTGGGGATGATTCAAGCCAGCCGTGAGGAGGTGGCTTAAAAAGTTCAGGGGGCAGGAGTTCACGTCTCCCATGGTATAATGATGGCTTCATCTAGGGAAATCTGGACCCAACTGGGATTGTGGCTGGTAGACTTTTAGGATCAGTGGTTTTTCTTTTTTCTGCTAATGAAGGGATATAAATTGTCAATAGGATGGAAGGCTTGGCTATTCTCTATGCCTTGAAGCGGGCATATGCTTTAGGGTGGCATAAGGTTATTTGTGAATCTGATTCTCAGGTGTTGGTCAATTTACTTCATGAAAAAAAGATTTCTGATGTTAGCTGGCAGTTGGCTATGATGGTACAACAGATATTACAGGTTAGCTCTTTGATGGAGTCGGTGTACTTTGTCCATATTCCAAGGGAATGGAATAGGGCAGCTGATTGTCTGGCCAAATGGGCATCGAAGAATATAGATGGTGGGAAGATCAATAGGTGGGAACATGTTTCCCGTGAGTTATGTCAGGATTTGGAGAGGATTCTTGCTGAGGATGGGATTGGTATTGGGGAAGAGTGATTTTGTTCCTAGATTTTCTAGTGGTTTCATTTGGTTCCTGGGGCTTTGGCCCTTTGCTGTTATGTAATGCTTTGTTCTGATTTTCAATAAAGTTTTTACCCCTTTTTATTAAAAAAAAAAATTATATTATCTACATTATATATTTTAATATATAATATATTATATTATCTACATTATATATTTTAATATATAATAATATTATATTATATATATAATAGTATAACATATAATATATCTTTGTTTTTAGATTTTAAAGGAAAATATTTAAAACAAGAGCCTATGTAGTGGAGTTCTTGCCAAAAATTCCAAAGAAGTTATGTTTTAAAAAAGTTAGAAATGAAATTGATAACAAAAAGTTATAACATTTATATTTTAAAAAATTTAGAAATGAAATTATTGATGAGGTGGTACTATTGTATAACAAGAACAAATGATTAAGCTAAGGATTGTATTTGTTGTCATAACTTTAGTTCTAGAGAATTCTTAATTACCAATTCTTATTTGTGCATTTGTATATGAATCCAATTGAATGCCTTTCCATATCATTATGTAAAATTTTATTATTGTAACCCTAACTCTAACACTAATTAAACCTTGACCCTAACCTAATTGAACTCATATTATAACCCTAACTCTAACACTAATTGAACTGTAATCATAACCCTAGGTATTGTTGAAACCTAACCCTAATTGTATCAAAACCCTAGAGAACTCTAATTGAACCCTAACCCTAAAATAGACAATAACCCTTACCTTAATTGAACCCTAACTCTAATCCTAGTGCTAATTTAAGACTAACCTTAACTCCTCACCTTAATTAAACCCTTATTGAATTGTAACCCTATCTGATCCCTAACCCAAATTGAATACTAATTGAACCTTAACCCTAAGTGAATAGCAACCTTAATTAAACTCCAACCATAATACTATTTGAATTTTTACCCTAATCATAACCATAATTCAACCCTAACCTTAATTGAACCCTAACCCTAAACATGAGTTCAATTAAGTTTAAGGTTCAAATAGGGTTAGGCTTTAATTAAAATTAGGTATAGGATTGAATTAGGATTAGGGTTGGGGTTGGGGTAAAGATTAAGGTTCTAAGGATAAAGCCATGCTAGTGTTAGGATCCACCAAGCAACTTGCTAGTATTAGGTTAGGGTTATGGTTCAATTAGGTTTCATTAATGTTAGTTTTAGAATCATAGCTATGTTTAGGCTGGATATAAAAATTAGAGTTAGCTTCTAGTTAATTAGTGTTAGCTCTTTAGAGTTGGGCTATTGCTAGACTTATAATTAGTGTTAATATTGGGATTAGATTATATCACTTTAATAAAAATAATCTTCTATAAATTATATAATTTAAAATATTTTCAAATTTACCTATGCTGATATATGAGAGATATAAATTTAAACTCTATACCATTTATAGTTAAATTTAAATTATATTTTATTAAATTGTTAAAAAAATGAAGTTGCTTATAAATAATTTTATGTGTTCTTATAATTAACTTGACATTGTGTATAAAAGGTTCAAGTTATTAATGTTATAATATACAAAATAAATTTGTTTTCAATGTTTATTTGGTAGTTTAAAAGGTTCAATTAGGGTTAGAATTTAATTAAAATTAGGTATAAGGTTGAATTCGGATTGGGGTTGGGGTAAATATTATGGTTCTATAATAAAGCTTGGGGTTAGTGTTATGGTTCAATTGGGGCAGGGCTTAGTATTAGGGTTAGGGTTATGTTTCAATTATGGTTTTATTAATGTTAGTTTTAGAATCATAGTTATGTTTAGGGTTGGATATAAAATTAAAGTTTGGTTTGAAGTTAATTAATGTTAGTTTTAGGGTTGGGGTTATGGTTAGACTTATAATTAGTGTTAGTATTGGGGTTAGATTCTATCACTTTAATAAAAAATAATCTTCTATAAATTCATTCATTTTGTTTTGAAATTATGTAATTTAAAATATTTTTAGATTTACCTATGCTGATATATGAGAGATATAACAAATCTAAACTCTATTGTATGTTGTTAAAAAATTTTAAGTTGCTTATAAATAATTTTATGCATTTTTATAATTAACTTGACATTGTGTATAAAAGGTTTAATCTATGAATGTTATAATATAAAAACTAAATTTGTTTTCAATGTTTATTTGTCGTACTTTAAAAAGATGTGATGGAATTAGTTGCAATCACTAATGATTAAATTTTTCTTGATGGTTAAAATATATTGGTAAGTAAATTTATCTATAATAAGTAAATTTATCATTGATTTTTTCTTGATAAGTAAATAAATATTTCATAAATTTATCTCTAATTCTTATTAAATTTTTCTTATTTATATTAATTTATATTTTATTAAATTGTTAAAAATTTAAATTGTTTGTGTTTTTATAATTAACTTGACATTGTGTATAAAAAGGTTTAAGTTATGAATGTTATAATATAAAAAATAAATTTGTTTTCAATGTTTATTTGTCAGTTGAAAATATGTGTTGGAATAATGTTGCAATCACTAATGATTAAATTTTCTTGATGGTTAAAAATAGATTGGTAAGTAAATTTATCATTGATTTTTTTTTCTATTTATATTAAATTATATTTTATTAAATTGTTAAAAAATTTAAGTTGCTTATAAATAATTTTATGTATTTTTATAATTAACTTGACATTGTGTATAAAAATGTTTAAGTTATGAATGTTATAATATAAAAAATAAATTTGTTTTCAATGTTTATTTCAGTATTTGCATGCTTTTAATAATGCTGCATACTTAATGATTTAATTTATTCCCTGATTTTGTTATGATGTGCAAATGATTCATGTTAATTTAATGTTATGAATGCTATATAATATAAAGAAAATATTTCTAATACATTTTTAATGCATCATTATATTTTATAAACAAACATCTAAACTAAAAAGTGTGATTGTAATATAATATCATATATTGGTTTATGTTGTCACTGGCCAAAAAAATACAGAAAGCCTCAACATCTTCGAAGGGTAATCATGTTAGGGCTTCCACGCAGGTTGGTGGATCTGACTCCCCTGTGGCTGCCATAGTAGAGGATGGAAACTTGAATTTTGTTCTTGGTCAAGGTTTGCGAGCTGGCTCAGAATCACTAGGTAAACTGGACAATATGCTTAGGGCATCGGCCTCCCCCAAGGCCTCAGTTTTGTCAATCGACGCCCCTTCTTGCAGAGTGAACCATTCTCCTTCGCTCATACACAAGGGGATGACTGTGGTCTCCGCTTAGAATGTTTTGGCTTGTAGTTTGGAAAAATAGACAAATGCTTCCCACTCTGATTTTGTTAAGCCAGGGAACTTGATCAAACATACAAATTGCAGGAGGGCTAGGGTTGGGGATTCAACACTGGCATCTGGGTCTCCTCTTTCTGGGTAGGGTGTTGAGGGGCTTAAGCCCTCCTTTTTGGAGGTAGCCAATTCTAGTTCACTTTCACCTTGATCTCCTTCACAAAATCAAAAGGTTAGTATTAACAACAGGGGATTTATCCAGTGCTCTGATGCTCCCTTATCGTTGGTGTTCGATGCCTCCTTGTCAAAGGAACTGCGTGAAAATGAAGATTTTATCTTGAAACATGGTTTAATTGGTAGGTTCACCCATCATTGGCCTAGTCTTCCTGATCTCCATAATTGGATCTCTAAATCCTGGCTGCCCCTCATGGACGGAGATCTAGAAATTTACCCCTGTGCAAAGGGATTTTTCATTGTAGTGTTTAATTGCAAGAAAGACAAAAACAACATTCTCGATTATGTCTAGCTTTGGGAGGGGAATTTGTTGTAACTAAAACCATAGCATCCAAATTTTGATCCTTCTACAGAATCTTTCTCAATCTTGTCGATTTGGGTTCGCCTCCCAAATCTTCCCCTCCACTTTTGGTTTGAATCATGTTTTGCAACAATTGGAAACTCAATGGGTAATTTTGTGACTACAGATGACAACTTAAAGCAATTCATTCACACAACTTATGCAAGGATTCTGGTGCAATTAGATATCTCTAAGGCTCTTCCGATTGGAATTATTCTAACAATTAATGGTCAATGTTGGAAACAAACATTGGATTATGAAGGTTTAGTTTTCAAGTGTAGGAGATGCTTTCAAACTGGGCATATTGCAGTTGAGTGCCCAACTGTCAAATCTCCACCACAACGGGTGGCCTCTTGGTGGAAGGATTCCTCCCCCAGCCATTATTCGGTAATGAACTCGTCCATGAAGAATACAAATCCTTCAAAGAAGATTAAGAGTAAGCAGAATTCAGAGATGATTAATGAGACTTCCCTAAAGGCAAATCAAAATTTGTCCCAACAGAGCAATTCTTGTTGTTTGAAATGGGTAGAAAAATCACAATGTCCTTGTACTAAGGACACCTCTGAGTCTTCAATAATTCAATCTTTAGACCCTACAAGTCTGGGTGGGTCCCAGAATATGGAGGTGAGGTGCTCTCTTCTACCCAACGTTGCAATAGAGCCCACAGTATCTGCACAGTGTGTGGCAAGCCCAAATGGGATTGGTCAATCACAGTCTCAAGGGTGGACGGAAGTGAAAAGAAAGAAATATATTCCACCTCATTATTTTGTTGCGAGATCTTCAAAGAAGGGGGATAATGGAGTATCATAATTTCAAAAAGTTCAATTGTTTAGTTTAGGATATGCTAGTAACATCAATCTGGGTTTGAATGTTTTTGATAAAGGAAAACATATTTTGAAGGGATCCAAAACCCTTATACAAAAAGAGCAAGGCTGTAGAAAAGACAACAAGCAGCTAGCGAAAAAGATCAGCTCCAAAACAAGACCAATCAAGATTTACAATTTACACTTTTCTTGTGGGAGCAGAGAATCATGTCGAAAGAAGGCTTAGAGGATTTAACTTTTTTTCCTTCAACTTTGATCCAACCTTCTTCCACTTGCACCGCTTTACCATGCCAAACCAGCTCGCTACTTTCATGAGTATGAAAGCCAACAGCTAGTGAATTTGGAGATTCGTCATGATTCCTTTGCGCAGATAAAGACTTTACAGAGAACCGCCAGAAAGGGAAGTCAAAACACAATCACCTGAAGTGGCAGACTTAGACTCAATAGGGAAAACCCTAGCATCCCCACCAGTTGAGATGATAGGAGGGGCATCCCTAGACATAGTGAATCAGAAGCAACCACTTCTGAAAAACTCTTATTCTGATCAGCTTTCTTCTCAACCGTATAATGTTGTTGAGAGGCACCTTTCCACCAAGTAGTTGTCTTAGTTTTTTTCTCAAATCCGCAATGTGCAACCGCATGTCCAGTATTGAAGCATCATCTACACTAGAAGGGAATCCCTTCATAATCCAAAGATTGGACCCAAGAGCCTTTAGAAGATTTAAGAAGGACTTCAGCAGGCAGCCCTTTTGAAACATTTATTTCAACCAAAATGCGAGCATAGGTGGAATGAAGAATGTCAGAAGATTCATCATCCACCATCAAGAAATCACCAAGGGCGTCACCCACTTCCTCCAGAAGAGAGTCATGCCAAAGGTGAAGGGGGAGATTGGGCAATCTAACCCAAATCGAGAATTTAATTTGGGTTTGATTATTTTTCAATATAGGATATGCTAATTTAGGTGTCATCATTTACTTTGGGTTTGTTTGTTCCCAATTGGGAACCTTTGTGAGCACCCCTATCAGTGGGTTGATGCGATTATTATTTTCCTTTTCTCTATATGGGAGTGGGCCCCATGTCCACAATCTCTTACTGATAAAATAAAAATAAAAAGTGTGATTGTAAAAAAAATAAAACTTAATGAGTAAACATACATTTAAAGTTAAAAGTGAAATTATAAAAAAAATTGTAAATTTATTTTATTTTTCTTTTATTAAGAATTATATTTTAATATTATAAATGTTACTCTACTAATCTCTAATAAAATTTATAACTATTAAAAATGATTATGTACACAATAAATTATAAATTCTCAAATCAAATTGAATTATATATATAAAAAAATTCATAATAAAATATTTTGAACTAATATTTTAGTAATAAATGTTTTATTTTTATTTTTGGACTTTTTAAATTTCATATCTATGATATGGATGCTAATAAAAATAAATAAATGATGTTCATTAATAAATTATAATTGAATTATATTTTAGAATAAAATACTTTGAACTAATATTTTACTCATAAAATTGTTTTATTTTTATTTTTCAAATATTAAATTTTATAATTATAATATAGATGCAAAACAAATTAAAAAAAATCATTAACAAAGTAAATCAATATTTCATTTCAATGTAAAGCAATCAAAAATCTTTAAAAGATTATTATAATCAATGGTTGAGGTGACTATATAAATTAAATGCAAAAGGTTTTGAATATTTTTTATTACCCACCATTCCATAATAATCGTTAATGAAAGTAATGAAAGCGTCAAAATCGCTTATATCGTGTGAAAATTGTGTACCAATTAGATTCAAGAGAATTGATATTTGAAATATATTTTGTTATATAATGCACATCTATATATTGATAATAGATTGAAAAATTCAAATAGAAAAATTAATAAAGTTTTCATTGGTTAAAATGAGACTTATTAATAACTAGTTAAATTATGGCGGTGCCTATAGTTCTCTAAGAGGAACTAAAAACAATGAAGTGGTCAAATGAGTGTTATGTTAGACCATAATGGAGTCTTATGTTAAAATTATTTATTTACTAGTATAGAGAATGTTGGAAAAAAATGTACTTTTAAGATAAGAATTATTAAATGACACTAGGGGAGAGGGGCCCATAGTGGAGCACCCTAACTTCACTTCGTGTTTTCAAAATCTTACATGGAATTTCAAATCAGTCCCAATTTTGTACAACCATTTATTTGGCAACTCACCTCTTTAAAAAAAACAATTTGAGGGTCACATCATCAAATATGATGCCACATCAGCATGCTTAGGTATTAAAAAAGGCTAAAAAAAAGTGAGATGATAGTGCTGTACTAAGTCATGTTTTATTGGTGCACCGATGTGGCATCACATGATTTGTTAGTTTGTGTACTTTATGGATAAAAAATGTTTTGCAATTGGATATTAAGATGCTCCACTATGAGGCCCACTGATGAGGACTGCTTCTATCCCTATTATTGGAGCCCGCTCCACTATGGGCCTTTCTCCCCTATTGTCTAGATTGATTAAGTAATCCCATTAAATAAAGGATTGAAAGAAACTTGGTTCGAAATTTAAGAGTGCTACAATTATCAAAAGACATGATTACATTATAAAATATTGATACATATGTTTTGTAATTTATGTAATTCTTTATATATCTTGTATGTACTTAATTATAAATTAGAGAAACCAAAAAAAAATTAAAACATCTTAATGAACAATTTTACTCAACATCTTAATAAAAGTTTACATTTTCTTTTTAAATAACACTACAACCTATATGCTAATAATTATATTATATTAAATCTCTTTTCCTTTTAAATAAATTTATTTAATTTGAAACAAATAAAATTAATTTTCCATAATATACACGTTTTACCTCATTACACATGGATATAACTCCAACTATTTATAAATCTTAACCAAAATAGAAAATGCATGTCAAACTAAAGAGAGTGACAAAGATAATAATTAAGAAAAACATACTACGTGATATTGGCTTAAGCCAGTAAGAAATCTGAACACGGATAAACATCATTCACTGACCAACATTGTGTAAGAGGCCAGTATCACTGATAATTTATAGACTAAAACTAGATGGATGAGAATACTGGAGACGGACGATTTAATGACATACAACAGCCATAGGATGGAAAGGATGGAGTCACTAAGAAATACAACATATAATAATTAAGAAAAACAGACTGGTGCGATATCTGGACATGGATAAACTTCACTCAGTGACCGACTTCGTGTAAGAGGTCAATATCACTGATTATTTAGGGAGGAATACTAGATTGACGAGAAAGCTGGCGACACAGTCGTGGAATCAGTAGGGCTTCTGCTCGTTGACATTCCCAGGCGGATCATAGTTGCAGGTGATGAAAATGCCGCCGTCATTACATTTAACACGAGCACAGCCAAGCTTCTGCGAATTCTTCCACACCACTTGAGTATAATGTCCGCACACTTTCCCTTGTGCGCATGAATTGGAATTATAATCGTAATATTGCTTTTCGTTAACCCATGCACTCACGGCATCTGCAGGCGAGAATTCGGCACCATTTCCCCCGAAAAGATTTTCTCCATACTGACCGTTGGAATGCTGCATAGCACAGTCCGCCATGCGTTGATTAGCATAGTTCTGCGCGTAGGCAGCGACAGTATCATCCCACACCAGAGGACCAACGCCCACTTGAGACCTCGCGTTGTTGTGAGGGCTTAAAAACTGTGCTTGCAAGTCTTGCCCCGCGCATAAGTGCAGGAAGCTGAGGACCAAAACAAGCCACATGAACGACATCTTCATCATCTTTAACAGATACTCTTTTTCTTGAGAACGTCTAAACAGACGCTGCTATTTATAGCTGAGCAACGGGATGGATTGATTGTAGTTTGTGCTTATTATCAAAAGCCTTTTAACAAATCAAACTATTTATTCAGCTAATTTTTCGCAACGCCCGGTAAACTATTTATTATTAAGCTCTTTCACTTATGTTCCCACTGCACAAGTGTTATTGTCAACATACGCTTTGCATTGTCAAGAATATGTTGAATAATTAAATTTACTTTACTTATGCCGTGCAATTTTTTCCCGCAAATATTATGAAACTGTCAGTCCGCGCCGGAAGGGTGTAATTTACTTATGCCGTGCAATTTTTTCCACAATATCTGGCGCCATATTGTTAAATTACGGCTTTCCCATGAGATAAGAATGGAAGAAGTTTAGAATGGATTTGACCAAAGGTAAGAGAGCGCTGATCTCCACAAAGGTAAAATAATATTTGTTAGTGTGAAATTGAGGATGAATTCGTTGTGTGCTAAAAGAAACTTTATATCACATGCCAATGTATCTAGAATATCCATACAAAGTGGTCTAAATTACAATTCTACTTTATGTCTTTATATTGATATACATATAAATTTACATATATTAGCACTTGTATTACGGGGTGCAAGGAATATGCCGATAGAATGATATATCTAGTTGAAAATGGTAAGGTGCTATTTTATATTACTGTTATATAAGTATTTCTTATTGTTTTATAATTGTGTCTAGCTTTTTTATTTCAATCTATGTTACACGGGGGCCTTAGAAGAGGACTTGCATCATATGTGACGAAGAGTGCAGAGGACATGACACCAAAATAAATATATACATTTTCAAGTGATCCTCAACCTTATTCCTTGCACTTTTAGAGACACCTTTGTAACGTACTTGACTATTCGTCTTCCTAGTTTCTAAGCATACATAAAAATATTAAGAACATAAACAATTATATGATTTAATTTTTCTCATATTAGTTTATATGATGTAATACAACTCATTGATATGATCTCAAACCCTTCTTTGATTTATGGATTAAATATATAGAAAAGTAAAAAAAATTACAATTTAAAGCCTACAAGACACACACATAGAAGATTAATATGATCTCATATATTAAATATATTAGTAGGCATTTAAAAATTAGAGGTCAAGAAATAATATACAATTATATGTTGAAGGTGAAATTCTATTGACCAAAGGAATAGTGGTGTGAAGGGCTTAAGATGCATTTTCATGTATGCTTAAGAATTTCAAAAGGCCCACCAAATAAAGCGGATGGGAAGTAGAGGTGAGTGAACAATCAAAGATTTATCAATTATGCAAGACCATTACAACTTCATAATGGAATAAATGATGACCACATAGTACCCACACATTAAAAATTTTGATGCTAAGGCTTAGAACAAAGATTAAGAGGGGTATGAAACACAACACGTCACAATTATTCAATGGGCGCATTAAAGAAGATGTCAAAATGGTTATCAATACTGAAGTAACATAGAAGGTAAAGTTAAAGAAAAACATTGAACATGTTTCTTTTATAATTATTCTTTTTCTTTTTATCCTTCTTCCTTTTTCTCTTCCATTGAAACATAAGAAAAAATAATAATAAAACTAGTTTCTACAAATGAATACTCTCATATCTCTTAAAATGAGACCCACATAACAAAATATTTATATTTTAAATTATTACTCTAAAATTACAATAAAGAAGCTTATTGTTCATAAACAATTATGGCTGAACATAAAGCTCAAAAAGAGAAAAAAAAATACCAATACTTCCACAATGGCTTAAAACCTTAGGATCGCCTGGCTACATAGCACTCAACATGTTTTTTGAAAATTATTCTTCCTTTCTCATGATCGTGAAGCTCAATAAATTGTAATAGGAACACAAGAAGAATAATATTTTAACATGCAAAAGCAATGGTTCCAACAAATCGCAACAAGTAATAAATCATAGCTAAAGCAAGATTACAAAAGATGTGTAAACCATAACACAAGAATTACATGGAGAAACCCTTGCAAGAAAAAACTCCACACCCAAAGAGATCCAAGACTTGTATTAATCCTTCAAACAAGTTACATCAATACAACTTCTCCCTCTGAATCACTGCACCACTTCATGGCTTCAACAACCTGCAACTTAACTTATTTTCTCTTCAACTCAAGCACTAAATATATAGGCATGAGAGAAAACATAAATCAAGAATGGTTTCCAAAACCATTTAGTCATAAATCACAAAGAAAAGAAACTTTCTCTTCCAACTTGTGATTTTATCCATTTTTTAGTAATGTGCACATGCAACTAAAAAATCTGTTTTATCTTTTTCCAAACTCACATTTATCTTCCCTTTTTTTCATGCTCTTTCTAATTTGACAATTAAAACACTTTGCAAGTTGTCATAGTTGTATTTAGCAACTTTCATGACAACTAAAAGATAATTACAAATTGCCAATTAATAATTAAAAAACAAAGCAAGGTTGATACATTTTCTCAACAAGAAAAATAATATTTTAACATATAAAAGCAATGGTTCCAACAAATCGCAACAACTAGATAATTTTTTCTTTGCTTGCAACAACAAAATAAACCTTTCACCATTCCTTTTTACACTAGTCTCAGTTCTGCTCATCCTCCTGTAGCCACTAATATTGTTGTAGTAAACCAATTATGCATAAAATAACATGCAATTCTGCAATTTTTTCAGTCTTATAAATGGTTTTGTTCAACATTGAATCTTGTTATATATCATTGACATGTTGGAGCATTTATAGTTCATGAATTGAAATAAATCTCCATGTACAAAACACATATATAAAATATGAAACACCTATAACACGTAGGTAACTGGTAAGATGGATGGTCATGATAAATAACAAATATATTGCAACAAATGAATATTTACACTACCATTTTGGATGTTAGGTCCACCAAGGTTTCTTTTCATGGAAGCGTTTCTAAATGCTATATACTATACATATAAAATAACATAAAAGAGAAATAACTACTCTCTAAGTGCAACCTTCAAACCCACCC
>VDFB02143503.1:0-18519 GCA_007258455.2 Sequoia sempervirens | reverse complement strand
TGACTTTAGAACATTTTACTTATGATTTCAAGTGCATGTACATCCTAGGAATAACTTGCATTAGCATTGCATTAGGTTTTACATTTTTTAATTTGCATCCTAAGGTTTTAAGAAATTGCATTCGTGAAAAGCTCATATAGCTTACATTTTTGCATTGCATTTCATTAAAAAAAATTTAAAAAATTTGCTTTTTCATATTATACCTACATCTGAAAATCTAAAAATCATAAAATTCCATTTAAAAATTATAAAAATTCTTTAAAAAATCACTACTGGGACTAATTCGCCACACTAGGCGACTTAGTCCACTTGCACATTTTGCACTATAATTCCTATCATTTTTAGATCATGTTTTGCATTTCTGTTTTCTGTTATTGCATTTTTGTGTTGCTTTCCAGAATTTTAGTTATCGACATTTTATTTCTCTTAGTTTACATTGCATTTGCATTCACCTACATTTAGAAACCTTTGCATGAGTGTTTGGTGTCCTATTGCTAATACCTTAGTGAGAATAAGTTCAAGACTCATGTTATCCCACAATAATACAGTCATTGTGGATCTCAGGTTATCTAAATATTCCACTCCTAATATTGCAACTAGTACACTAGGCATGGATACTACCTTTAGCCACTCTTTTCCTTCCAATAACATGCAAGTTGACACAAAGAACGATCACATCCCACAAGACAAAATCATTAACATTCATGAGGACTTAACACATCTTCAACATCAAGGGTGTCTTGAAAACATTTCAACCATTGTCATTCCTACCATAGAAAACATTCATCACATGCTTGAAAGCGAAGAAGGCTTGGACATTATGAAACAAATCATTGAGATATACCAAAACCATGTTCCTTCTACCTCTAGTACATCTCAAACAACAAACATTGTGGTTAGCCAAGGAGGACCTCACACTCCTCCACCCTCAATAGTCGCATCCATACCTACCTATACCACTCCTCAAGTCACAACAACAATGCAATAGGTTATTAATGTGATTCCTTCCTTGACTATTCCTGCTAACATTCCTAATTCCTATGTGGCATCACATGTTATATCCTCTTCTACCATACCATCTATAAGCATTCCCTTCACTTTCCCTACCACTACATACACTCCATCACCACTTTCCCTTACACCTCATACCACTTACACTGACCCTCTCATAACACAAATTTTCCAAACTATCTCCTCCATGCAAAAACAAATATCCACCATAAACCAAAATCAAAATGGACCACCCACCTACTATGTTCGAAAAAAACCACTATCTTTGGAAATATTGCAAACACTGATGCCACAAGGAATAGAGATGCCTAGATTTGAGAAATATGGAGGGAAGGAAGATCCTTCTAACCATGCTAATGCTTACATTTTCTTATGTAGTGACTTTGTCCTTGATGATAAATTGCTAGCAAAACTATTTCCTCGAACCTTAAAAGACACTTCCTTGGAATGGTTCTCATCTTTACCAAACAATTCAACTCATTCATTCAATGAACTAGTTGATGTATTTATAAATCATTTCCAAGTGCATATGACTCCAAAGAAGACCTTGGCCGATTTGATGAGATGTAAGCAACACGAAGAAGAAAAGATAATTGATTTTATCTCACCATATCAATCGCTTTATTCTCAAATAGATGTCAAGATTCCTGAACCACACCTTCAAAATATGTTTATAGAAAAATTGCAAACTAAACATCAGGAAAAACTCACCATGATGAAATTTCCCTCCTTTATGTACTTGTGTACTACCCTTTGTGATTATCACAATTTGATTAGTAGTCGCAATGCAAAGTCCACTTCTAACCAAGCTAACAAGTTTGAACATGCCAACCCAAACAATTCCCAACCATTTAGAAAGCAAAAAAAAGGATTCTTACAATTCAACCCCCCTCAACAACCAACTCAACATGTCAACAACCAAGTAGCAGCTATTAAAACTGCGATGTCGTATAGTTATGGAGATTTGAAAAGACAATTCACACCTTTACTAGACACCCTTCATAACATGATGTCCCAAATTTTACAACAACAAATTATTACCTTACATGTCATTAAAGCACCTGATCCTACTAAACCTTTACCTCCAAACTTTAAATCCAATGTTTATTGCCATTATCATAGACAAAATGGACATGACATGGAAAATTGTAAGCATCTTAAACACCTTGTGCAAGACCTCATTGATTCACAATTAGATCTATCTATTGGTGTTAATGATGATGCAATAAGTTTGTTGCCCCTCAAAATCAAAATTTGAGAAAATTTTCATCCAAAGCTCCAAGCCCATGTGTTTCAATTATTGTCAAAGCTGGTGATTTAAAGGTAATGATGATGAATGTTGTCTAGGATGTTGAGCATCTTGATCCCATTCCACATATTACCCATGTTAATCCTATGGATGAAATGGTATGTGCAATAGATGTTATCCCTCATCAGGGCCAACCTAAAAAATATCTTCATATTACTTTCTCCTCTAAGGACGCTTCTTCCAAAATCTCCTCCAATGGTCTGCTTTTTACATAGCTTGACCCGTATCTATGAGGAATCCCACTAATGGGATATTCATAGATTTTAATGGAGAGCGTCGATTATGTGTATGAAAATATGATCAGCTATAAACGAATTCAAACACATATTAATAAAACATTAAATCAAGAAAGCTGAAAAAGAAAAACAGAATAAGCAAACTGTTACTGCAGCTTCCCCAAAATCGTCTTATCTTTCTCTAACTCCAGCATTTTGTTGTTTCCAATGGCTCTCAGATTAGTAGATCAAACTCAACAAAATGAACAGCTGAAGAACGAGATTTTAAAATGCACACTATGCTAAGTGCAAAGCTATGCTAAGATGAAAGTATTGCTGTGATGCTAAAAGGCTGTAATTGCATAAGCTGATTGCATGTACATTCGTGCGTTTTCGTATGTATGCGTAGGTAACCAAAGCTTGGATTTGCACCAGCATTTATAGAGTCTTTGAAAGGATTCGATTGGCTAATTTGATTAACGGCCTGGATTAAGCTTGTTCGAATGGATGGTGGAAGATTTCTCGAAAGTGGAGAGGAAGATAGAAGGTTTCCCTTTTCCTTCAATTTCCGTCATTGAGATCCGAAGGGAAATTTCCATTTTGAAGAATGAGTTTAGAATGAGTTAGAATTAAATAAAATAAATTTATTTAATTTGTAAGTGAAGACGGATATAGAAACTCGCATAATTAAATAAATTATATTTAATTATGTTTTAGAAATGAATTTAGAGTGAGGAAAATATTAAATTAAATATTTAATATTTAATTTGAGGATGAAGAGGATATTCTATTATTTGAATATTCAAATATTCAAACTTTAGAATGACATGATAATTAAAATAAATAATCGTATTTATTTAATTTAATTAAGAGGAATGTGAGAAATGTCAATAATTAAATAAAATTATTTATTTAATTAAGGTAGAGGAATTAGAAAATGAACAATATAAATAAATAATTAAATTTATTTATATGTAGATGACTTTAGGGGAATTAATTAAATAATTCATATTTAATTAATTAACAAGCTTAATCATGACCATTTTTAGACGTATACATTTTGCCCCTCTTTGAAGTGATGTGTAAAACACATTGCTTCAGAGAAAATAATTTATTTTTTTACCCCTGATATGCTTTCGATATTTCTGCTGATGATGCCCCCTCGAGAGGTAAATCACGAATGAGGGAGAGAGTGATTGAGCTCTCGACAAATGATGAAAAAGAAATGTCCCATTTTGAAAATAAAGTCAAAACACAGCAAACTTACCCTTGTTTGACCTTTAAAAGGTAAAAAAGGAGAAAGAGACAAATCATTTGCACTTTTTAACTTGGTGAATACTGTAGCTCTGAGAGTGACCTCACGACATGGAGATTCCTTATCATCGCCACCGATTCGAGAGATCTCGCTGATACCAGAGGCCAGCAGCATACAGACCACCGGTGAGTCGATCTAACCACCTGTGCTTTCAAATTTTTACGTTTTTGAATCAAAATTTTCTATTTTTCTGTGGATTTTGTGTTTGGAAATGACATTTTAGCACTTTTAGGATAGTTTGTGCGCTTTCGATAATTTCTCCGACGCTTAGGGTAGAAACAATAGCGCATATAGGATAGATTTTGAATAGTTAGCGTTAAACCAGTTTAGCGCTTTCAATAAAAACAGACGTGCATATAGGGTATGATAGGAAAATTTAGGAGTAAAGCGCATATAGAGAAAACAGTGGCACATATAGGGAAAACGCGCATCCAGTGATTAAAGTAGCGCTTAGGTTGATTAAAGTTGTGCATATAGGGAAAACGCGCATAGGGGATCTGTTTGAGCGCATAGAGCGAAAAGAACGGTGCATACGGGTTTTAGCGCATCCCGTGAAAAGAACGACGCATATGTGTTTTAGCGCATAGAGTCCACAGAGTAGCGCATATGGTAAAAATAGGCAAAATTGATGTTTTGATGATAGTAATGTGAAAATGATGATTTATATTGCTCCCTTAGTCAATAGATAAGTAAATTGTCGTGTCATCATGTTGATATGGATATAAATGATAGAATAATCGAATGATTGAGTGATAACTTTGCTTCGTAGAGTAGAAGACAAAGAGTAATTGTCTAATAACTTTGTTTCAAAAAAAGAGAGTAGATTGAACTGATAACTTTGCTTCCTAGAGTAGAAAACAAAGAGTAAATGTTAGAGAAATGATTGATATGACTTCTGATAAATTTGCTTTCTGTAATAGAAAACAAATAGTAATTGATCGTAGAACAGATGTGATATGATATCCAGCTAGATAGACTATGTATTGGTTTCCTTGATAGGATTGATTGTGTGATATGGGTCGTTGATTTGATGCATTGATATGAGTCATTGATATGGGTCTGATATAGTTCACTGATATAGGTCACTTGATATAGGTCACTGATAGATATGAGTCTAATTGATTTTGGTTGAATGATTGGTATGATTCTGATGAATTATCCTTGTGATGAAAATAGGAGGTTTTCAAAAACCTTCAGATTAGAGAGCAACACTCAGTAGGATGGGATAGGATACCCGAGTTGACACTTGCTGACGTAGCTTTGATAGATACATGTGGTTTGAGATCCTTGTTGGTGATGCTGCCAATTCGGGTCAATAGAGGATTGTTGACGGCATTGGTAGAGCGATGACATTCGGAGCACAACACCTTTCATATGCTGACTGGTGAGGTGACGGTGACTCCGGAGGATGTATACAGGATATTAGGTATCCCAGTGGTTGGTGCCCTTGTGTATTATGATCACAAGGAGCTCGGGGGTACAGATGCCTTGAGGAGAGTGTACGGTGATGCACAGATAGCTGGGTACTGGGTACCGTGGGCTGACTTTCGAGGATATCTAGCCTTGCCTGCAGTTTTGGGTGCATTTATTGGAGGTCTCCTTTGTCTGGATCACCAGGCAAAGGGATTATCAGTGGGATGGGGCAGGATTTTGGAGTAGATGTTGCTATAGCCGCAGAGATATGCATGGGGGAGTTGCATGTTAGCGCATTTATATCATGATTTGCATCAGGTGGTATACAGGGGTTCTTCCAGTTTGTAACGCCCGCCGTGCAAGCCCCAAAGAACAAACAACAAAAGAACACAAATATTTTTATTTTTTTAAAAGAAAGATAAATAATCATCATACCAATATTAAATGATCATATACATACTCATATACTTCATACAAACAACATAATCAACCATGTCCTTTGGGGCCCCACAAGGTTACATCGAAAAAATAAACATTACTAAACATCATCTCATAAGATATCAAACAAGAAACTATAAATGACAACATTATATAAATACATACATAAATTCTATCACAAGATAAACCCATGAGACATTTCATAACCAATTAAAATTACAAAGTAGATAATTACATTACATCATCTTTCAAATGTTACATCGTCCTTAAAGTTACATCATGAATCCCAAACATGTGGAATGAATACAATACACAAGTTTATCAAATTACAAGGAGATCAACTGGAATAAATCTTCAACTAGATGAAATTGAAGCCACAAACGCTGATGGGGAACCCAACGGTGTGCGGAGCACGTTCCACCCGACCACCCCCGTGCTAAGAGGTGACAGAGAAGTAACTCCGACCAAGAATGACAACAAAAGTACAACCATACAAAAAGTACCAACATAGATCCATCTCACAATACACCAAATAAAATGAGCAACCAATAACACCATATCACAATGTCATAAAGATGCAAGATCATAAATAAAATATAAATGAGATCATACAATGTATGCTAAAGAGGTATCAAAACAATAATCTTAAATCAATTGAAATCAATTCAAACAACAATCTAAATCAACTCCCATAACCCACTTCCAGAGGAACACAATAACACAAACACATGGGCAACTAGGGGAGAGTGTCATCGCATAGTCCTACATGGGCTGTCCTGTGCTCTTCCTCCCAACTGGAGGCGCCGGTCCCATCTATGGCTGTCCTGTGCTCTTCCTCCCAATTGGAGGCGCCGGTCCATAGGGTGACTCATGCGGAGCCGTAGACCTCTCGTGAGGATGAGGTCACGACCTTGCCAACCACGGCCTTCTCAGCCTTCCATTAGTCTGCGGTAGCACTAATGAAGACGAGGCATCCATTTTTAAAATCTTGCAATGATATTACTACCCAACCCACCTAAGTTAATTATTAGGTTTTCACTTATTTACTAACTCACTCGTGGGTTATCCTGAGCTCTTCCCCTTAAACGGGGCGCCGACCCCCACGAGGAGCCACTCTCCCTAGAGACCCACCAAAAATAGGGGTTGTACCATGCCAATCATAATCATCAAAGTATGACAACAAAAGAAATACACGAGGCATAAACCATCTCGCAAATAAAAAAATACCATAACAAAATCTCATAATTCGGTACACCCCATTAATAAAACATAACTCCTCAGAAATCAAGGTGAAAAAGTATAAAACTCAGCAAAAACATCATCCTCTGGAAGACAAAAGTGTTGACACAAACGGGTTCCCACATCAAGAAATTAACAGTGTCCCAAACCCAACAATGCAACAAGATTAAATTTCAAGAATAAATAATTAAAAGAGATAACCTATTTAATTCCAAAGTAGATTACAAAATAAATTCCATTCCTAAAATGCAATCATATTAAAACCAGAATTAATAAACAATGTTGTTTTACCCACAATATCCTTTCCAAGTTGTAAATTCAATAAAACAGATTTCTTTCTAATTTACTAATATTTTCATTGTAAAAATTTCTGCTTTATTATTAAATAGAAAAGAAACAGAATCTAACTGTGAATATCTATTTTCTAGATAACAGATAAATTACAGAAAAATATAATTTTAATCAAACATAACAGAATATATTTATACATTTTAACTAACAGTTGAATTAACAGAATATCTATTAAATAGAAATAAAACAGTATATATATATATATACATATATATATATTCTTCTTAAATAACAGTGAAATTAATTAAATAATACTGCAACCAGAATAAATAAATTAATCTATATATATATATAAATATATATCTACAAACATATATATATACATATATATATATACATATATATACATATATGTATATATACATATATATATATACAAATATATACATATATGTATATATACATATATATATACATATATATATATATATCCAAATAAAAATCCGCACAGAATTTTAATATATAAAAATCGCATATTAAAAATTATATTCACAAACATTAAAATTTAAATGGGGATTTAATCCCAACAAATGCATAGAGGACCGGACCCCGCCGGCCGTGGGCAGTCTACAGACTGCACACGGCAGTCCGAAGGACTGCCGTGGACAGTCCAGACTCTCCACGTACCGACGGTACCGACGGCCGATGATGGCAGTGTGGTGGGTACGGCCGAAGCCGTCCCCCACACAGCCATAAAATACATAACATAAATTCAATACAGAATTCCGCTCACAGAGCGATGGAAGAAATAACACGAGTTTCCAAGAATTTTGAATTTCCATTCAAATTTCATTCGATTAAAAATATATATATATATATTTATTTATGTATATGTATATATATATATCTAATATATATATATATATATATATAAATATGCATATATATTTACAGAGATTTGAATATTACAGTAACAGAGAATTACTGTACACATGCAATTCACTATGCATGTTTGAAATAAAATGTTTTATAAAGAAATATATATATAAACCAGTAATCCGAAGAAAGGTAATTGTTTTCAAAACAATAACAAATTTTTTTTAAAATAAAATGAAATAACAGAATGTTGTTTAATTCTCAGATTGCAATAAAAACCCCTCTTTTTTTTTTTAAATAAACAGCCACAACCCAGAAACCCCAGAGATTTCATCAATCAAATAACAATCCCCAATTTTCTTTGATTAAACTGTAACCCCAATAAATTTTCTTCCTGTCATTATCTAATTTTCAACCCTAAATATAAATTTCATTTACAAACACAAATTCCTATTTAACAGAAGATAAATAAATTAAAAGAAGGAACCTGGCGTCCTTCGCTTGCAGAAGATTGAAGAAGCTTGGTCCTCTTGCTGCACTACTTCCTTTGCTACAAATCTTCCAGCAACGGATCCAAACCTTCCTTCCTCTGCACCAATTTCTCCAAAAACAGAAAAGAACCAAGGGTAGAAAAATGATTGAAGATAAAATTTCTCCAGCCTTCCAAAAAAAAACATCCCCTCAAACAAAGAAACCTCCTCTTAAAATCCATTCCCATGAGTCCCTTCAATTTCCTCTTCCCGTGAATACCAGAGGACACATTTCAAGAAATAAAACCAAATAATATTCATTGATGCTTTTCCCATAATACATTTTCATTTTCATGCATTAAATTAAAACTAAATAAATTTTAAATCCACAACATGAATAAATATATAAATATTCATCATCTCCACAATTCTTTATTAAATAATTACTTATTAAAATCAACCATTGAGAGAATCAAAATAAAAGTAATATTTTTATTATCAATATTTATTTATTGACATATTTATTTATGTTTTATTTTATTAATTACTTAATTATTTAATTTACCACATAAGACCATTCACCACTTTAGACAAATCATAAAATCATACAAATAAGTTGAATATTTGAGGTGACATGAAAAGTAACTCCGTACCAAGGTGTCAACAGTCTTGTATCTTCATGGTTTGTGCATATTGGTCACATTCAATTGTGTAGTTACATTGGTCTTTGTATGATTTTATGATTTGTCTAAAGTGGTGAATGGTCTTATGTGGTAAATTAAATAATTAAGTAATTAATAAAATAAAACATAAATAAATATGGCAATAAATAAATATTGATAATACAAATATTACTTTTATTTTGAGTCTCTCAATGGTTGATTTTAATAAGTAATTATTTAATAAAGAATTGTGGAGATGATGAATATTTATATATTTATTCATGTTGTGGATTTAAAATTTATTTAGTTTTAATTTAATGCATGAAAATGAAAATGTATTATGGGAAAAGCATCAATGAATATTATTTGGTTTTATTTCTTGAAATGTGTCCTCTGGTATTCACGGGAAGAGGAAATTGAAGGGATTCATGGGAATGGATTTTAAGAGGAGGTTTCTTTGTTTGAGGGGAGGTTTTTTTTGGAAGGCTGGAGAAATTTTATCTTCAATCATTTTTCTGCCCTTGGTTCTTTTCTGTTTTTGGAGAAATTGGTGCAGAGGAAGGAAGGTTTGGATCCGTTGCTGGAAGATTTGCAGCAAAGGAAGTAGTGCAGCAAGAGGACCAAGCTTCTTCAATCTTCTGCAAGCGAAGGACGCCAGGTTCCTTCTTTTAATTTATTTATCTTCTGTTAAATAGGAATTTGTGTTTGTAAATGAAATTTATATTTAGGGTTGAAAATTAGATAATGACAGGAAGAAAATTTATTGGGGTTACAGTTTAATCAAAGAAAATTGGGGATTGTTATTTGATTGATGAAATCTCTGGGGTTTCTGGGTTGTGGCTGTTTATTTAAAAAAAAAAAGAGGGGTTTTTATTGCAATCTGGAATTAAACAGCATTCTGTTATTTCATTTTGTTTTAAAAATTTTTGTTATTGTTTTGAAAACAATTACCTTTCCTCGGATTGCTGGTTTATATATATATTTCTTTATAAAACATTTTATTTCAAACATGCACAGTGAATTGCATGTGTACAGTAATTCTCTCACATCGAATATTTGAATCTCCTGTAATATATATATACATATTTATATATATATATATATTTATATATATATATATTAGATATATATATATATATATATATATATATATATATATATATATATATACATATACATAAATAAATATGTAATACCCCTCCTCGTGCTGGTAGGATTTAGTATTTTTCAATGCGGTTGTTTGCTACTTGTGACGATGATGATATTGTTTGATTTGGTGAGTTAGACGTTACATGATGCTATTGTTACAATATGGACATGATTATTTCGTATGACAGTATGATTGGTTATATTAGTTGATTTTCAAAATTATGATATGATGCAGTGATTTAATTAGATATGTTATGAGATGATTGTTAGTTAGAAATGTTGATTTATTGGTTATATTATAATTGTTAGAATAGGTGTGATGAAGGACAATATGGCATCACTCGTTCGCGAGTGCCCTGCTATGTTGCGATTCCTTCTCACAATGCAATACTTTGATTTAATGCTTTGATGATTATATATATATGTATGCACATGTACACAACTTCGTTTGTATGCAGGATTTGCAAGTATAAGTCTCGATTCCACCTGCTTCGGCAGGACAGGGCGAGCACCAAATAACCCAACAGATAAATGTTAAAATAGAGGTGACGATGAAGTCCTCCCCTCCCATGATGTCAGGTCGTCTCGTGATTGGTATTGTTCTTTTTTGTAATTGTCGTCACTGTGGTTTGTGTGTTTTGTAATTGTCGTCTCTTGATTAATGTTGGTTACTTGTATGTTGTGGTGTGTTCGATTTAATTAATGGAAGTGATTGTTTAATTTTAATGTTAGATTTAAATTATATTCGAATATTAAATAATTTAATTATTTTTGAAAATCATATAAATGATAATTATATATTAAATGTGTTTTAATCATTTTGATCAATTATCTGGTGAGGATAATTATTAAAATAATTTATTTAAATTAAATAAGTAAAGTGATGTGCAAGTAAAGCTGCAAAAACAGAAATAAAATCAATAAAACAAATAAAAGAATAAAAAGATTGTGAGGGAAAATAAGAATGGGATTTGAGCAAAAAAACTTGCTTTTAAAGAAGATTTTATTTTATTTTTGATTTTTAGAGTTTTTGAGAAGAGAGGGATATTATCTTTTATTTAATTAAGAATTTTGGTAAGTTTTCACACACAGAGAAGATTAGGTATTTTGAATCTGAAGGGAAGAGGGGTTTTTTTTTATCTTTTGCTAATTTGAAGAGAGTTCGAGAAAGGGTTTGGAAATCTGTTACTAGTAATTTTGGAGTCTTCTGAAGAAAGGATCGGGTTCGAGATTGGAGCATGGTGACTTAGAGGAGATTCAAAGCAAGAAGGAGGAGCTCTTCGTAAAGGCCGTCAGGAACCAACTTCTTCAGATTCTCAAGAAGCGCAGGATTCCAGGTTTCCGTCTCTACCTTTGATTTTCTGAATCTGCAAAATAAATAAATAAAAGATATGATTTGAATGAATTTGTGTGGCAAATAAGCAAAAAGAATCTGTCTGTGATCTAGATTTAAATGATTTCCTTTGATTAGGAAAATGAATGAACAAATAGGTTTATCCTTTGAAAATAAAATGCATGTTGAGATTAGAAATCTTATTTTGCAAGCAAACTGAAAAAGAACTCTGTCAAATTCTGCCCAATTTCTCGCTTATTTTTCAGAAGAAACGATCAAATCCTTGTATTTGAATAAATATGAAATGTTATTTCTTTATAATTATCTTTAATGTGTATTTTAATTATGTGATGATTCTGTATTTTGTACAGAAAATTGAGTTATTTATATTTATGTAATTTTATTTAGATATTTTTTTATATATTCATTAAATTATATATATATATAGTGAGATTAATTATATATTTATATCTTTGTATTGAAAATGGTTTATATGTTATAGAAAACGAAACTGAAAATTTTTGAAATTTGTTCAGGCGAATAAATCTTATTTTTGATTTCCGTGCTGTTAAAAGAAAATATAAATATAAAATAAAAGTTCTTTTTTAAAAAAAAAATAATAATAAAATCAAATGTTGAAATTGAAATTTACATTGTGATTTAAAGGTAAAAGTTTCTTTTTATAGGGATTAGGGAGGGGACGGCTGGGCCGTACCCCGCCCCTGTCCCGGGTGGCCGCGGCAGCCACAGCAGTCCTTACGGACTGCTGCGTACAACAGCCGTAAGGCCGCTGTACAGCAGCCGTGGCGGGCTTTATAAAGCCATATAAAATGGCTATTTTAATTTATGGTTATTTCATTTTTTCTTTATATTTGTTTTATTTATTTATTTTAATTTTTGTTTATAAAATTTTGTTCGATTTGTATAATATAATTTGTTTACTTTTATTTTATTTTATTTTTATTGTTTAGTTTTGATATATGTTAAATTATATAAAAAGTTTATTATTTAATTAAAATTCTTTATAAGGTTATTTTAAATGAAATTTTATTTGTTATAAATAATTTATATATATATATAAATAAATAAAGTTTATTATTTTATTAAAGTTCTTTATAAAGTTAGTTTAAATGAAATTTTATTTGTTATAAATAAATTTTTTTGTTTATATAAAAGTTAATTGTCATGGATTATTTTATCTTTATTTGTTCAGTATGGGTGTATATATATATATATTTTAATATAAATATATTGCTTTATTTGCCTATAATTATTTATTGTATATGAAAAAGAATATTAGAATGTGTGGATTATTTAAATAAAATAAAATATATATTACTTTTATTGAATGTGTTAGTTGAATAAACATGGAATTTATTATCCTTGAGTAATTAAAGAAAGTAAATTAGATAAGTTGTCCATAAGTTTATTGTTCTTTATTTTTAACTTTATGTCGAGTAAAATAGAGATATTTTACATAATTGGTAAAATCGTTATCGCATGTTTTTATTTCTAATGGTATCGAGGTAAATAGAGAATGTATATGCAATTAAATTAGTTGTTATTTTTGTGTTGCAAAACTTGTGTGCATGGTGTCTCAAGTTATATGGTTGGAGGTTTTATTTTTACCATATTATTATTGTTTTGTTCTTTATTTTGAATGTGGGAACCCTGTTGTAATAGTGAGTTCAATTCTAGTTATTGTTAAACTTGGTCTTTTCCAGAGGATGGTTTTATATCCTTTGATGTTGATACTTGTATTTTTGTGATTAGAATATTACATGATTTTGAGTTTTATTATTTGGAATGGTTGTAGTCGTTGTGATTATGATTTATCGCGAGATGGATTTGCCTCGCATGTTCTTGTGTTGAGTTTTATGCTTTAAAGGTTATTCTCGTTTTGGTTATACTTTTGGAATTGAAACCTATGGGCATTCTGTTAGGAAGGGTTGAACGGTTTGTAAGATCTTTTGGTTATGAGTGATGCGAGAGGGTTAATGCCTCGCATGGTTCTGGTTTTGGTATTGTGTTCTTTATGTTATAGTTCAACCCTTGCCTAGGTTTGATTTATGTTAGGGGTCATAGGGAGAGTGGCTCTTCGTGGGCGCCGGCGCCTCAGGATGAGGAAGGGCTCAGGATAACCCACGAAAGAGTAGTTAAACAAGTGATAACCTAAATAATAGAATTTAGGGGGTTGGGTAGTTTAAAAACACAAGATAATAAAACACTGGATTCCTCGTCTATGCATTAGGGCTACCATAGACTAGTGATAGACTGAGAAGGCCGTGGTCGGCAAAGTCATAGTCTCGTCTTCATGAGAGATTATTGGCTCCGCATTAGCTACCCTATGGTGCCGACGCCTCAGTTAGGAGGAAGGGCCAGGAGATCCATAGATGGGTGCCGGCGCCTCGATTGGAGGAAGTGCCAGGAGAATCCCATGAGAGCTATGCGATGACACTCTCCACTTGACACCCTTGTGCTTTATTTGTAGTTGCTTTTGGATATTGTAATCTTTATGTTGTTTCTGATTTTAGGGCTAGGGGATCCATAGATGGGAGCCGGCGCCTCAGTTGGAGGAAGTGCCAGGGGATCCCATGAGAGCTATGTGATGACCCTCCCCACTTGTCACCCGTCTGACTTGTTTCTTGTTGCCTATGGAATTGTATACTGAATGGTTGTTTTAGATTTATATGGAATCATGTTCTTTGTATGGTTTCAGATTTGTTGGTAATGTATTTTGGATGTTGTTGCGGTTCTTCTGGATATTGTATCTTTATGATGCTTTTGATTCTTGTGAAATTGTTTCATGATTGCTAATTGGTGGTGCTTCGTGTTATTGTGATGAGTTTCTTAGTTTTAATTTGTTATGTGATTTGTGAACGTTGATGGTTGTTTATTGTATGCTTGAGTTGTACTTGTTTTGTGCCATGTTGTTGTTGAGTCGGTTTGACATTCATGGTCGGGTTCTCTTCCTCGTCACCTCTGAGCACGGGGGGTGAGTTACTTGTAATTCACATGGTTGGGTGGAACGTGCTCCGCACCCGTTGGGTTCCCCATCAGCATCTTGTCTTCTTAGCTTTCCGTAGTGGAGGTGTACCAGTGATCAGTTGTACTTCATATTTCATTATACTTGTATCAATCCCCATGTTGGGAAATTCAATGTAATTTATTTGTCAAAGAAAATTGTAATGTAATATTATATCAATGATGTAATAGTTAGGATCATTTGTAACTCTATTAAGAGATTTATCATGGATGTAATT
Source organism: Sequoia sempervirens (assembly GCA_007258455.2). Taxonomy (NCBI): domain Eukaryota; kingdom Viridiplantae; phylum Streptophyta; class Pinopsida; order Cupressales; family Cupressaceae; genus Sequoia; species Sequoia sempervirens. Next base: position 3,535 of record VDFB02143503.1, on the reverse strand, counting down.
ATGCGATGTTTAATATTCTCGCATCATGGTTATTGGATGTATCCTTATCCCTGGTTATCATTATAAATGATATTGTTGTAATCTTTATTTTTATTTCCGGTTAGTTGTTGCGATGTAACCTCGCGTGCCCCAGAGAACCAAGTGTGTTAATGCTATGTAATATGTTATGTGGTTGTGGTTTAATGTTATTGCATGTTTACTTTTATTATTTTAAAAAAAAAATTATTTGCATCGTGTGTGTTCTCTGGGGTTTGCACGACGGGCATTACAAAATAAATAAATATATATATTTTTAATCGAATGAAATTTGAATGGAAATTCAAAATTCTTGGAAACCCGTGTTATTTCTTCCATCGCTATGTGCGCGGAATTCTGTATTGAATTTTTGTTATGTATTTTATGGCTGTGTGGGGGACGGCTTCGGCCGTACCCACCACACTGCCATCATCGGCCATCGGTACCGTCGGTACCGTGGATGTAAATTGGATCATTCACTACCGGGCGTGGGTCCAAATTCTCTATGAGATTTGTTGGGATTTCGAAATCCCCATTTACCTTTTAATGTTTGTAGGATATAATTTCCTTTAATATGCCATTTTTATATATTGTAAAATTGCGTATGATTTTTATTTGATATATATATATATGTATATATATATATATATATGTATATATATGTATATATATATATATGTATATATATATATATATGTATATATATATGTTTGTAGATATATATTTATATATATATATAGATTAATTTATTTATTCTGGTTGCAGTATTATTTAATTAATTTCACTGTTATTTAAGAAGAATATATATATATATATATATACTGTTTTATTTCTGTTTAATAGATATTCTGTTAATTCAACTGTTAGTTAAAATGTATAAATATATTCTGTTCTGTTCTGATTAAAATTATATTTTTTCTGTAATTTATCTGTTATCTAGAAAATAGATATTCACAGTTAGATTCTGTTTCTTTTCTATTTAATAATAAAGCAGAAATTTTTACAATGAAAATATTAGTAAATTAGAAAGAAATCTGTTTTATTGAATTTACAACTTGGAAAGGATATTGTGGGTAAAACATCATTGTTTATTAATTCTGGTTTTAATATGATTGCATTTTAGGAATGGAATTTATTTTGTAATCTACTTTGGGAATTAAATAGGTTATCTCTTTTAATTATTTATTCTTGAAATTTAATCTTGTTGCATTGTTGGGTTTGGGACACTGTTAATTTCTTGATGTGGGAACCCGTTTGTGTCAACACTTTTGTCTTCCAGAGGATGATGTTTTTGCTGAGTTTTATACTTTTTTCACCTTGATTTCTGAGGAGTTATGTTTTATTAATGGGGTGTACCGAATTATGAGATTTTGTTATGGTATTTTTTTATTTGCGAGATGGTTTATGCCTCGTGTATTGCTTTTGTTGTCATACTTTGATGATTATGATTGGCATGGTACAACCCCCTATTTTTGGTGGGTCTCTAGGGAGAGTGGCTCCTCGTGGGGGTCGGCGCCCCGTTTAAGGGGAAGAGCTTAGGATAACCCACGAGTGAGTTAGTAAATAAGTGAAAACCTAATAATTAACTTAGGTGGGTGGGGTAGTAATATCATTGCAAGATTTTAAAAATGGATGCCTCGTCTTCATTAGTGCTACCGCAGACTAATGGAAGGCTGAGAAGGCTGTGGTTGGCAAGGTCGTGACCTCGTCCTCACGAGAGGTCTACGGCTCCGCATGAGTCACCCTATGGACCGACGCCTCCAATTGGGAGGAAGAGCACAGGACAACCATAGATGGGACCGACGCCTCCAGTTGGGAGGAAGAGCACAGGACAGCCCATGTAGGACTATGCGATGACACTCTCCCCTAGTTGCCCATGTGTTTGTGTTATTGTGTTCCTCTGGAAGTGGGTTATGGGAGTTGATTTAGATTGTTGTTTGAATTGATTTAAATTGATTTAAGATTATTGTTTTGATACCTCTTTAGCATACGTTGTATGATCTCATTTATATTTTATTTATGATCTTGCATCTTTATGACATTGTGATATGGTGTTATTGGTTGCTCATTTTATTTGGTGTATTGTAAGATGGATCTATGTTGGTACTTTTTGTATGGTTGTACTTTTGTTGTCATTCTTGGTCGGAGTTACTTCTCTGTCACCTCTTAGCACGGGGGTGGTCGGGTGGAACGTGCTCCGCACACTGTTGGGTTCCCCATCAGCGTTCGTGGCTTCAGTTTCATCCAGTTGAAGATTTATTCCAGTTGATCTCCTTGTAATTTGATAAACTTGTATATTGTATTCATTCCACATGTTTGGGATTCATGATGTAACTTTAAGGACGATGTAACATTTGAAAGATGATGTAATGTAATTATCTACTTTGTAATTTTAATTGGTTATGAAATGTCTCATGGGTTTATCTTGTGATAGAATTTATGTATGTATTTATATAATGTTGTCATTTATAGTTTCTTGTTTGATATCTTATGAGATGATGTTTAGTAATGTTTATTTTTTCGATGTAACCTCGTGGGGCCCCAAAGGACATGGTTGATTATGTTGTTTGTATGAAGTATATGAGTATGTATATGATCATTTAATATTGGTATGATGATTATTTATCTTTCTTTTAAAAAAAAAAAATTTGTGTTCTTTTGTTGTTTGTTCTTTGGGGCTTGCACGGCGGGCGTTACACAGTTTGTCTTGTGGTGTGACACTGCTGCAGATCTGGGCATGGGATCATCTTGCTATGACGAGACCGACGTGCCCTAGAGTTAGGCCACCAGGTAGGCTCTATATATATGCGTATGCGATGTTCCTTACCCAGCCCAAGCTGGGCAAGGTGGATTATTGGAGACAACTACTAGATGATATGGATGCAGTGGTATGGCGACCATATCTTGATTGCGAGCCATGGGATACAGATGATGTAGAGATGTCGTTTGTATGCATTCCTCAGTTTCTGATAGGGAGGAACCCCTTCATTCTTGAGATGTTTCTAGCATTGCGGGTATAGAGATAGTTTGGATTTACGCAGGGGATGCCATAGGGGGTTGCACACTATGCCCAGAGTAGAGATGAGGCTGGATGGGGGCCATGTATTTCCTATCAGATAGCGTATACAAAGTTCCAGTCATTAGTGCCCGAGGCATGGGATGACAGGCGAGACATTATTGATGCTAGCATGTCTGATGAGTACTCTCCGTATTACCATACACATCCTTTTCCATGGTTTGCTAGTCCTGATGAGCCAACACCCATTCTAGTAGCACCACAGCCAGGGGCAGTGAGATAGGAGGATGTGGCTGGCAGTGAGTAGGGAGCAGTTGGAGGAGAGGAGGTGGAGAGCAGAGATGAGGAGGAGACTTTAGATGGAGATGATGGAGATGATGGCGGGGATGAGGGATAGGTGCTGGGGAGGTCGAGGCTGAATATTCTGAGGGGTGTCTAGATCATGCGGCGGCTGAGGATAGGGATTGGGCGATGAATAGTGATCCAGATGGGATCCTCATCTCA
>VDFB02143502.1:0-11644 GCA_007258455.2 Sequoia sempervirens | reverse complement strand
AAGGAGAAAGGAAATAAAATCAAACACGACAAAATTCCAAGAGCCAATTCAGCCATACGAAGTGAGGAAGGGCGAGGTGTGGAAAGGAAGTTCGTACACCATATGCAAAGAGCCATACAAGCCTAGGGGAAAGATACCGTACGAAAATCCCACTTGAAGGTCGTACGATCTGGCAAAAAGCCCGTACGTGGTGAGAAGAAGGGCCGCAGTCGGGAAGAAATCGTCCTAGAAGTTCACTGGACCGTACGAAGTAAAGGAAAGTTTAGGGCCGTACGAGAAAAACAAAAGGAAGAATTTGCACAAAAGGAAAAGAGCACAACAACCATACAAACTAAGGAAAGGAAGGTTGTACGGACTTTCCATCTGAAGGGCAGAGGCTTGGAAAAGAAATCCGTATGACTAAGAGTACCAATCGTACGAAGCAAGGGGGACAAACAACTGGCAAATAATGAAAAGTCCGTACGCACTAGAGATTGGAGACTCACAAGGAACAAAGGTCACAACTTCGTACGGAAGAAAACACATGCCGTATGTTTGAGGAGAAGAGTTGTTGTACAGAAGGTCGTACACCACAAACAAAATAAGAAGTTTGTACAAATAAGGGAAAGTGAAGCCGTACGCATCAGGAAGGTCGTACGCACAAGAGAGAGTGAAGCTGTACAAACGACGGTACCATTCAGAACACAAGTTGTACCAAGTATCGAAGTTTGTAAAAGACAAGTTGTACCAAGCATCGACCGGGAGAAAGTAAAGTATAAAAACAATGCAAAATCTATATTTTTCAACTTCATCAACACTATTCAGAACCTGTGGAAAAATCATAAAAATGAGGCGCGTGATGCAGTTTCGAGTGGTTTCAAAAGTGTTAGATTGGTCTTGGCGGCGGGGGCACTGCCCCTCGACCCCGCCCTGTACCGCGACAGGGAGCGCGCCAGGGGCGCTGCCCCCCGAACCCCGCGAGGGGCGCTGCCCCCAAACCCCTGCAAGGGGTGCTGCCCCCAAACCCCCGCGAGGGGTGCTACCCCTCGACCCCGCTGGGGGAATTGCCCCTAGACCCCCATTAGATTTATTGGAATTGCCAAATTGCAATACAACCAACCATCATAGTACAGTTACAAGAGCAGTTGGCAACCAAGCAAACGAGAGTGGCAGCTCTCGAGGAGAAATTGGTAGAGAGGGACAGAGTATTGGGTCAGTTGATAGAGAAGGATACCCAAGTGGTCGATGCACAACGACTTTCAGCACAGAAGGAGAATCAATTATAGGAAAAGGACGAGGAGTTGGCATTTTTTGTTTTCAGTCGTCTGGAAGACGACTACCTTGTGGGGTGGGATGATGTAGACGGCCATGTTAATAAATAATTATATTGTGATCGACCGTACTAATTAAATAAATGTTGTAGTCGGTCGTAATGGGAATAGATAATAATAGTTTAAATAATACATGCACAGTTTAAAGTAAAAGTTGGATTAGTTGTCGGGTAGGTAGTTAGGAAGAGTTGCCAATGGTTGATATCTTAACCAACCTCGGCCATCTATATATGTATCTTGTCATTTGTAGTCGGAGGGACAATTGCTATGTATTGTTGAGATACTTCATGAAATCAATCAATCCATTGTGCTGTGCAATTACTCTTACGATTGTTCTGTGACTCAAATGTGATTCATATTCTAGTACGTGCATTATGTTTGTGAATTATTCTCATTTACTCCCGTAGTACGTTGAACACTACCCAGTGAGTAAACACTAGTCATCCCAGATACTTTAAGACCTATAGGCAGGTATGGGAGAAATTCACTTGGAAGGGTCTCAAATTTGATGTTCTTCATTATGTCAGGGAGTGCTCTGTTTTCCAGCAAAACAAGCAAGAGCATACTTACCCTATTGGGTTGCTTCACCCACTTCCTATTCCTGAGGGCAAGTGGGAATGCTTGTCTATGAATTTTATTACGGGCTTGCCGAAAGCTCAAGGGAGAGATAGCATTTTTGTGGTAGTAGATCGGTTGACCAAGTATGCACATTTCCTCCCGATCACTACTACCTATTCAACTACACAGGTAGCAGATCTATTCTTTCGTGAGGTATTCAGATTGCATGGGTTACCTCGAAGTATTGTCAATGACAGAGACAGTAGGTTCATGGGTCACTTCTGGCAGGAGTTATTCCGACTACGCAGGACAGAGCTTCTGGCAGGAGTTATTCCGACTACGCAGGACAGAGCTTACTCCAAGCACTAGCTACCACCCACAAATTGATGGGAAAACAGAGATTGTCAACAAATGGGTGGAGGGATACCTGCGGAACTACATTTATGGGCAGTAGAAGGCTTGGGTGAAGTGGTTGCATCTTTGTGAGTACTGCTATAATTCCATTCATCATATGACTATCCAGATGACACCTTTCAGAGCTTTGTATGGCTATGATGCGCCTAGTTTCCTTGATTTATTGTTGAGCGATTGCAGAGTACCTAGTGTTGGGGATCTGTTACAGGAGAACCAAGATATCATGAGAGCCCTTCGTGAGAACATTCAAAAGGCTCAGAATCAGCAAAAGCAATATGCTGATCAGAGGAGGGTTGAACGATCATTTGAGATCGGAGATATGGTGTATCTGATGTTGTAGCCCTATAGACAGTCCACGCTTAGGAAGAGGGGCGCGGAGAAACTCAAGCCACGCTATTATGGGTCGTTCAGGATTATCAGGTGAGTTGGCTTACGAGTTAGATTTACCGGCAAACAGTAAGGTGCACAATGTGTTCCATGTGTCACGCCTCAAGAAGGCGTTGGAACAACATATAGTTCCTTCTTCAAACCAACCACCCCTAGATGATGAGGGGAAGTTGATATTAGTACCTAAGGCCATCTTGGATTCCAGCGAGCATCATCTTCGAAGACAGGTTATCAGGGAATATTTGGTTAAATGGAGAGCTCTGCCGGCAGAGGATGCTACTTGGGAGAGCGAGAGCATTTTACAGCATCCAGCATTGAGTTTGCTTGAGGACAAGCAAATTCGGGGAGGGGGGACTATAATGTCCCCACTCTAGTCAGTATCAGTTGCAGATGGGTTAGCCTATTACTTGGACCCTTGTAGGCTAATATGTTTGGATAGAGGGTCTCAGTGGCAATTAATGGAGGTTATTGTCATTTCCATTTCTTCAGTTCAGTATTGGGTTCAATTTCAGGCCTTTGCAGATCAGTGTTTGGCTTAGTTTGAGGGACTTACTATTTATAGTAAGTCAATCTGGCAATGATGCTATTTTTAGTCAAGGCATCTAGACACATGGGGTTTTTACAGTGTTGACCCCAGCTTTAGACAACACGTCAAAATACTGAATATTGAGGAAGATATTAATATTTAAGTGGTTAAGTTATATTTAATTAATAAAGGGGATATTATAAAGTTATATTTTAACTTTATAAAAGTGAGCCACTTAAATTTAATAAAGTGAGATTATAATAATTTTGCTAAATGGTATGCCCAAGTTGAGAAATTAATTAAAAAGGGGTATCAAACATTAAGATACATTTTAAATGTATTAAAATGATCTCATTGGAAATTGTGCCTCTTGGAGAGAATATAAGAAGGAAAAGGGCAAGTCGACCTCGTTCATTCATGAGCATTTGACATTGACTTTTTTTGGCTTCTTTGAAGTTTGTGCTTGAGACAAGGGTTTTAGCATATTACCACCATTGGAGAACGGAAATTCTTCAGTGTTTTGCAATCTTGAAGTTGTGAAAGACTAGCTGAATCATTGCTTCAAAGAGGGCTTCATTCTCAAGTCCATTTGTGCTTTCATCAGAGTTATTTATAGTTTATTTCCTATTTTTCAATAAGGAAGGGGCATATTGGTTTGAGGCGCCTTCATACATCAGTTACAGACACCAGAATAACAAGTTGTACCTTCTCTATCCATTGGTCGTACTTCTTCACAGTAGCACGTGTTGCATCTGGCTGGGGCATTTGATTTGTCAGTTTTATGTATTGCCTAGCTTGTTCCAGAAGTTTCTTATTTAATAAAGTTGAGGACCTCCAAGTATATTTGTTGAGTAAGATTTACTTGTAGCAATTGCCAGTTACATAATAAAATTGCAGTTACTCCATAGTTACTTGTTTATTCAGTTTAGTATTATTTCTTGCCTGGCAACTTCTTTATTATTTGTCAAAAATCCATCAAAACAAGCGAAAATGCAAAAACAATACATTTTTTGCATCAGAGGCAGAGTTAGAACTAGCAGGGTTCTTACATATAGTGACTCTAGCAAGATCTGCAATAGATGCAACCAAGATGGCACACTCAGTGTAATGTCCCCTTTGTTTAATCACCTAGGTTGCTATTTTAGCCTTATTAATTCCCGAAGGATAAAGGCATGATAACGGAATTCATTTATTTAATTATTTGATATTTCCTGGCAGGAAAAGCTAAAGTTAAAAGTTAAGATTAAGTGATTAATTAAATAAGGTTATAAAGTGACTTTAAGTGAAATATTTAAAAGTTAACTTTATTAAGTCACTTTATTAATTTTGATCGGGAATTTAAGTGGGAAATATAAAAGGAGTAGAGATGTCATGTCCCCAAAATTGTAACTCATTGAAATGCAAATAAATAAATAAAATAAAATACCAAAAATATAAATATAAATAACAGCAATCTATATATTATTATAATTATAATTATCGTAGATAATATTATAATTATAATACAATTATTATAAATACAAAACAGATCAAATTGATATTGTTAAATTGAAATCATTATAATAATAGAATATTAACAAGAAACTAATAAATCTAAATATAGTTGTGCATTGGTAAATAAATAAGTGAATGAATCTAATTTACATCGATTAAAAGGCAACCTCATTATCCTTAATAGAACAGTGATACTATTAGTCACAATTATTATATTATTTACAAAAAGCATACTAATTAAATAAATGAACGATAATAACAAAGCACTGATAAAGGCTAAGGCGGGGGTCATTGTTATTCCAAACAATGCAACGATTCACTTTTAGAGACAGCAATTACTAAAAGGACATGTCCCATCAGCGGGTCATGGGATATAAAAAGATGTTCATAAAACTTCCATAGGGGGTGATGGGAGGGAAAAGAGGAAGAAAGGAAGGAGAGAAGTCAAATAAGACAAAGTTGTCTTATTCAAAAAGGGAAAATATCTTGTCTTATTCACATGAATAGAAGAATGTGTAAATGCAGCGATCCAAATAAGATTAATATGTTTACAAGACACAAATTATTATATTAATGTGCAGCGATTGAAGTCATGTTAAGAGCAGCAGACATTCAGCAAGGCATCGAATGGAATGAATAGGAAATCAATTAGAAATCTGAGTAGGAAACAGCAGAGTGGAAGAAAGAATTATTTCTGGATATAAACAGCAGATAGATTAGTAGGCTATAATCATGGGAGAGAGATGGAGAAATACACCTGCATTCAATGAAATCTGGAAACTACAGCAAAGGGAATGCAAGTTGGAGAAATACACCTGCATTTAGTGAAATCTGGGAACTACAGCAAAGGGAATGCATATATTGGAATAAGTATCATTGCCAAGAATATAAACAGGGAAGTAAATATAATTATTAATATATATAAATACATACACATATAGATCCATACGTGTATATATATATATTCATGCAAGAATAATTATTAGGAATACTTATGATATTATAAGTTGTTGTGTTTCCTTAATATGAATATGAGTAATAGATTCTCATGTTCTTGATTTACACTAACCATATCCTCTGAATATTAACGGCAGATCGATCAAGGAGAAGAAATATGTAAACTAGGAAACGAATAAGAATCAGTCCAGTTCATCACCACAGCGTGCTATTACCATATATAACATATATTCATGTGTATTTTTTGTAGATCATTGCTTGCATATGTACGCATATTGCCTATATGATAATAAGAATATTTAGTGAATGATTTCTTGTGATAGAGTATATGATATGCTTGATTCTCTGGAACCCATCTTGTGGAAGGGCCTGAGGTGCCAGTGGTAGGGGCCAAAAACCCACTTACGACCTTCGCCCAACTCCTCACGAAGGTAGGGCTTGAGGTGTAGTGGTAGGAGCCAAAAGAGCCCACTCGCGATTTCCGCTCGACCCCACAGGTTGGCAAGTGTCTTCCGAGAGTCATGACCTTGATGGGGAAAGCAAGTACAAGTCACCAAAGGGGAGAGTTGTGGTATACAACCTCTTAGGCTTGGCATATGGCTTCGAGTGGACCCATCATGTCCCTTCTCCCAAACTTGTTTGTATTGATTGATAATCTATCGATGCAATGAAATTGTCTAACCCTAACAAGCATATATACATGTTTGCATATATTGTTCATGTGGCAAAATGCAGGATTCCAATCCAAGACATTTATTTAATAAGGTGAAACCCTAACCCTAATTTGTTGCAATTTGTGATCAATAGGCGAATTCTAGGGCACATCGAGATAGGGGACATTACAAGAGAGGCTCATTTCTCATTCATGCTTGATGTTATTTCTCACTTTCATTTTGGAGGGATTTTCAAAAGCTTCTTAGGCCTGTGGGTTGGAAACCCTAGGGCACCGATTTCGGTAGTAAAACTATCTACCCTAGCTGGAATTGTGGAGGAAGTCACTCAAGCCTTCTACAGGGATGATATTGCAATCTTGTGTGTCTTTTTCAGTGGCGGAATTGTAGAAGAAAGAACATAATTTTTCAGTGTTGAACCCAAAGAAGAGTTTGGCCTTGCGCGAATATCTTATTTTCTGGCTCTCTGGCATTAACCCTGACTGAGCTTATTCTGGCTTCATCGAATGTCTTCATTTTGAAGTTGTTTCAATCTCTGAAGGTCGTGGTTATTTGCAAACCCTAGGTGTTGAGTCTAAGGTTCATATCTGGCAAAGGCGTGAGCATTTTGAAGGGTTTCGCTGGTCCCTGTGAAGGGTGCGAACAAGACTAGGGTTGGCTATGCTGTTTACTCCTCCCAGTAACTTCTGAGCAGCCATTTCTCATCATGTGTTGGGTGTTTGAACTCCAAAGCAATTCGTGAGGCTTTGAAAGCGGAGTTTGTTGCTGTTTGAGTCACCACAAACATTCAACCTCAGTTTGCAGCATATTAATGAGGGTCGAAGGGACTGATACAGGTGTTCTGGGCGTGGTAGAACCTAGTTACAGAGGTCTGCATTATTTCTTAGTCTTCCTTGCAGCAGTTCGAGACTTCCTGAGTTGATAGAGAATGCCTAATTCCAGGTCTGAAAGTTATTGAGTTAATCATTACTTTATCAAATTCTGGAATGTTGTAAGTTCTTTCTGGACAGATTACATTGGCATATTCATCATTTGCATTGTCTGGGAGTGTCCATTCTATAACAGTCATGTCTGATTTGCTTTTCTGAGCGTATTTCCTTCATACCTGGGTGTAAGGGTTGATTTTGGACTGAGTATTAATCTGCTGCTCAAACCTGAACCTTTGTTCATTGTAATCAGTCTAGTTAATGCTCAGAAATCTATTAAAAGAGGCTGTTATCTTACTACTATTGTGGTCATTACCAGTCAGTTATAGTGAAATGTGCCATGGAAAGATTGTATGGATTATAACGCTGTCACAGATACAAGCAAAGCTCATCAACATGGATCTCGGATTCTTGAAGGGCCATGGGAATGAAGTGCCTCTTATGTTAGTCAATCACGGGTATGAGGCCTCCTTGATTTTAGGACAAGTGACTCATGTCATGGAGTCATTTGGTGGAGTTATGCATGAGGGCAGGAGTATTCCAGCTCTAACCCATTGGGTTCTACCTCCTACTTTGTTGATTGATGGCTGTCCTACCTTACTGGTTAGATAGTTTTTAGAGTACATTGAGCCAAATTTAACTCCAAGCAAAGCTCATCAACATGGATCTCGGATTCTTGAAGGGCCATCTAAGTGCTCTTCAAAGAATCCATGGTAACCTTAAGCTCATGAAACCCAGAAAGACGGGATGCGAAGACACCATGTGGATCGTATGATCGCCCAGAAAGACGGGATGCGAAGACACCATGTGGATCGTATGATCGCCTCTCGCTGAATGGCTTGAGACCAAATTTTGACAACTCATCACCCATTGACTTTGCATCTGCCAACGATCTACATTTGTAGATTCCCAACTCAAATTGAAAACTGAAAGTAGCGTTCTTTTGATTCCGCAAGAAAGTGTGAACTTCATACACTTGCCTCAGGAACTCTATGAAAACCACCTCATCTGAAGGATATCTTGGCAACATGACTAGACTACTTGAGAAGCTGTACACTCTGATATAGGAGAATGTAGGAAACTGGATGAACCAATCAGCCCACTCCACCATTGCTGCCCTGGTAGTTGATGAAATCCGTACATGCAACTCGTTGTCTAGGTCTCTCACCGTATGCATCAAGAATGCCTCAATTACCCTTTTGTAGTGATGTGCTGACTCTAAAAAGTCCAGCTGAGGGTAATGATTATAAACATGTTGTACATCCAAAGTTCCTACGGTATTCAATCCTTTGAATTTGCCTTGAAAGGCCACTAGGTAGACTAGATATGAAATCATGTGGAACTCATGGATTTTGAAGTATTCGGTCATTTGATGGTGAAGACTATCGCTGATCAAAGTTGGCCAGTCATAGAGCTCTGATTTATTAATGATGTGAGAGATGATATAGAACATCCAAGGCTGGAATTTTGTAGCTTTTGCTTGACCAGTGACTCGGTTGAGCAGAGTGATGATTATTGCAAACTCCTCCTTGAATTCTCCACGCCCGATGTTCTTAAGAAAAGTGTTGTGTTTCTCCAACCATTTTTGTGCAACTTTCTTGCGGTATTTATCCTTGTGCATGTGCCACACCTTGTCGCATTCTTCAATGGAGATGACAAAATTTTCCGACCAAGGTGGTATTGACAAGTACTTTTCAATCATGTCCGGCTTGAGGCTACAAACAACTCTTCCATTTGTTGCTTGAATTTCTCGTGTTGTGGGGTTGTAATGCTTGATACAAGCAATCACAAACTCTAGAATTTGCATTGAAACGGGAATTGATGCTATTGCAAGTAATCCAGAATGACCAAGGTGTCTGATTGCAACATTGTGTGCATCTTCCAAAGCACGCAAATTGAATACTGGTTTGATATGATGCAAGTCAGTTTCACAAGTTTTGATGAAATCATGATAGAGCATTGATTTGGTCTTGAATTCGATAGGAGAGTACTCCATACTGAAAAACTTGAAGATTGACTATAAACTTGACTATGCTCGGACAAGTTTTGCACAAATTCTAAATCTGAGATATGGGTTTTGTAGAGAATCTTGTTGCAAGAAGACCTAGATCACTTGATTTTGAAAATTGTTGATGGCTGGTTGAAAAAGCAAAAACCCTAATTTTTGAATTTTTCTAAAAAAAGTTGAGAGTTGGGTTTTGTGCAAAATCACGTTTTGTATGAACCCAATTGATCAGATTTTGAAAATACTGAAGATTTCTTGGACATGTGAGAAAAAGCAGGTTCTTGAAAATCATGAGCCAAGCTGACCTAGATTGCTGAAAATTGAAAAAGATGGCCCCCTTCTTCTGAAAATTGATGCCCTGGAAAAATAAAGCATGAAAAAGGAAGCCTCTGTGTGAGCTGATCAAGAAAATATGAAGAACTCTGAAAAGTCGCCAAGTTTTAGCCTTCAAATCTTTGATGAAGAAAAATTTTATGTTTCTCCTCTCTTGCCTTGGACGCCACCTGCAAAAATTGTGAAGAATGAACAAAGCCATCTTAAATAAGTTTTTAGGTTGAAAACTGCTCTATTCTCTAGCTTTAAAACTTCTGAAAACCCTTCTGGAGCATGTGCATCGAATTTGGACACATTTTGATGTTGAAAGATAAAATTTGGAAAATTTGACTAAGGCATGAGACTTTGGATGCCTTTGGCTAGCAGACTTAGCCAATTTTCTTTAGATTTCCACTTTTGCTTGTGTTTTGACTCCAATTTGATCTTGATTTCCGGACACTTGATGAATCCTATGAACTAGTTGAATGATCCATCGCAAAGCCTGATTGAATCTGACGAGATTGTCCTGGAGGCAACTTTGGATAAAAACATCATTTGGCCCCTCAAAATACTGGGCGTCCCTGGCTAGCTAGGGCGCCCATGATCACCAGTGTTAGCCATTTTTTTACATTCTTCAATTTTGCATGTTTTTTGATCTTCTGATGAATTCTCGTTTCTGGATGATTAGGAGGTCCAATGAACTAATGGTTGGACTCATTGGATAGCTCGGAGAATTCTAAGGGGGGTCTCCTGGAAGTGATATCTCCTGAAAGCTGGATTTTGGGGGTCTAAAGCTTGGGCGCCTCTGGCTAGCTAGGGCACCCAATTCCTCCAAAGTTAGTTTTTTTTTTTTTGAGATTTTCAACTTTGCTTTCAACTTTTTTCAATTTTACACAATTTCACCCCTTCGATCAGTCTGTGATATTTGGTGATTGACAATTCTGACGAGCTCGCCGTTGGATCCGTTGAAGAGCTGGACTGAATATGAAGAAAAGCTACTGGAGGTAACAAACCCTAATTTGCACTTTTAGGCCCTCAAAAGCTTGGGCGCCCCTAGCTACTTGGGGCACCCAGCATCTCCAGAGTTAGATTTTTTCCTTGATTTTCAACCTTCAAACTTTGATCTTTCATTCTTTGTCCTCTATTTGATTTGCGATTGCTGGTGACAGACGAATCTGACGATCAAGCTGAGATATACACTTGATAGCTAATACGATTCTAAAGACAATGAATACATTTGCAAACCCTAATCTCTGCATTAGGTCCTCCAAATGGCTAGGCGCCCCTGGCTGCCTGGGGCGCCCAGAGTTCCCAAACTCGGTTTCTTTTTTGATATTTTCATGGTTTGCAATTTGCCACTTCGTCAAGACTCCTTCGATCAATCTGAGATTCCGGTTGACTCGTTGATTTGATGAACCTGTTGCTGGATTCGTTGCAAAGCCAGAAGAATTGTGAACAAAACATCTTGGAGACAGAAACCCTAATTCCATCAACTAATACCTTCAAATCATGGGTGCCCCTGGCTAACTAGGGCGCCCAGAGTCTCCAGAGAGTTTATATTTCACATTTTTCACTTTCTCCCTCATTCCTCGTTCACCACTTCATGCTTCAACTGTCGAGATGGAAATCATGCTTCGACTGTCAAGATGGAAAAATGACTAAGGCACAGAATCCTGGGCACCTAGACTGAGCTAGGGCGCCTAAACTTTCCAGACTTAGTCAAAATTTTGCAATTTTCAAGATTTTCCCACTTCCCTCTTTCGTTCTTCGTTCCTCGATCATCTTCTGTCACTTCTTGATCTGTACAGTGCTTGAGACTCTGAATTTGACACCTGGCAGTTGAGCAACCTCCATTAATGGCCTTGGAGCTCCTAAAACAGCTTCTAAAAGAGCAGAATAGACCCACCAAGGCAAAACTGATCTTTTGATGATTTTGACTTGACTAGCCTGATGAGGAGGTATTTTAAGCCAATCAAAATCAGTTTGAGCCCTGGAAGCCAAACTTTCTATTTTTAGAAAAAAATTCCAGCATCCATTTGAGAAGAAACCTAGAAAAACCCAGAAAAAGTTGTATTTTTAGAAAG
>VDFB02143501.1:0-16500 GCA_007258455.2 Sequoia sempervirens | reverse complement strand
GCAGAGATGTTCCATTGGACGTGTGGCGATTGATTTGCATTGTTGTAATGAGAATAATGGAAGCAATCCTAAGTCCTGTCTTGCTATAATGTATACAAGTGTTGGGTAACTGGTTTGTGTTTGATTGATTATATTCCCTTAAATAGCCTAGGCTATCTCTAATGAAAACATACACATATATATGCATACACACATACACATACATATATAATACATGTACATGCATACACACATTTTCTAAGAGTTGATCTAGAAGAGAAATCCTCTCCTTGTGATGAAACATGACAGCCATTTACTTGGTATTTGCAAATACTTCTAGTTTCCAAATCTTAAGGAAGAATAAAGTAGACAACTATTCATTAGGTGAGCAGAAGAGAAAAACCTCACTATGCATAGGGATGAGTCCAAACATGAAATACTAGAGTCCATGGCCATAAATTTGTTTTCCCAAACCTGCAAACTCACCCCTTGACAAAGCATAAATCTATTGTAGACTCCAAGGTACTTCATAGATAGAGGCATTAATTTATGAGCTACACAAGTCTAACTCCAAAATCTTCTTCATAACCATTCATTCTTTGGCCATAGAGCTAAGTAACCTAATTGTCACATTTATATTTTCTAGAACACTTGTACATTTATCATATTACTACTACATTTATAAAATTAGTTAAATTAGGTAACTAGTTTGTTCTTTGATTGATTATATTCCTTTAAATAGCCTAGGCTATCTCTAATGAAAACCTATTTTCCTTCATGTTTTTATGAACTTGATTGATCCTACTTAACTTGGTTTAATTTTAGGGTTTCTTCTTCCTATTAGGGTTTTTTAAATCTACCCTTTTTTATGTTTACTATTCAAATTTGGAAATATTTAAATATTATCTTGATTCGTTACTTTGTCCTTTTATATTGGGGTTTTTGAGATTTGTTGTGAAATCTCTTTATACACCTTAACTAACCTTAGCCAGTCCACTAGTGTTTCATTTTCAAATCTCATGTCACTAGTATTTCTAATTTTTCCAATTTGAAAGTATATTTTTAATCTTTATTTTGATTTATTTTGGTTGTACCACAAGTCAATTAGGATCCTAATCTTCCACCCAAGAGTGGTTTTCTAAACCTTAGCATGACCCAGACCAAAGATCTAATGATTTATATTCTTATGTGTATGTATGAGTGTGTGTATGTATGTATGTGTGTATGTATGTATGTATGTATGTATTATATATACATACGTGTACATGTGTGTATGTATTATATATATACATATGTCTACATGTGTGTGTGTATGTATGTATATGCATATATATATCATATACATGTATGTATATGTGTATGTGCATATGCATGTACATGTATTATAAATACATATGTGTACATGTGTGTATGTGTGTGTGTATGTATGTATGTATGTATTATATATACATATGTGTACATGTGTGTATGTATCTATGTATATGCATATATATATGTATGTACATGTATGTATATGTACATGCACATATATGTGTATGTGCGTATGCATGTACATGTATTATATACACATATGTGTACATGTGTGTATGTATACATATGTATGTACATGCACATAAATGTGTATATGTGTATGTGTGTATGTATGTATGCATGTGTGTACATGTGTGTATGTATGTATGTATATGCATATATATATATATGTATGTATGTATGTATGTACATATGTATGTATGTCTATGCATATATATATGTATGTGTGTATGTATGTATGCATGTATGTACATGTATGTACATGCACATATATGTGTATGTGTGTATGTATGTATGTATAATATATATGTGTATGTGTATGTGCGTATGCATGTATGTATGTATTATATATACATATGTGTACATGTATGTATGTATATGCATATATATGTGTATGTACATGTATGTATGTACATGCACATATATATATATATATGTGTATGTGTGTATGTATGTATGTACTTGAGTATATACATGTGTAATACACACATACACATATATATGCATGTACATGCACACATACATATACATATATAATACATGTACATACATACACACATACACATATATGTGCATGTATATACATATATATATGTATATACATACATACATACACACATACATATATACACATACATATATACACATACACACATACACACATATATATATGCATGTACATACACACACACAGAGATATATATATACATATACATACATGCACGTACACACATGCACTCCCACATACATACATGTGTACATACAGATATATGCACATGTAGATATGTTTATATTTTATTCCTAAGGAATTTATTTCAAAGAATTTTAACTTTATTACTTTAATATGTTTTAAGTTAGATCGAAAAATTAAGGAAATGTTAACCTTTTTATAATTTAGTGTTTGATTTAAAAAATAATTGATTACAAAGAAAGGCTAGATCATATGTGACCAATTGTAATGAAGAGTATTTTTTTATTTTGATCAAAATTTTAGTATAGAGTGGTTGAAAGGATAAATATATTTTTTCCATATTTACTCTTGGTTGAATATTACATGCATCTATGATTTAATAGGTTCACATAGCTCGATAGATATAAAGTTTGAACTAGATCTCATTAGATACATTTAAATTCAAAAATGTTTTCTAGTTTTGAAACTTGAAAATTTTACCTTTAATTTAAATATATATTTTTTTAGTTTTGAAAAAAAAATCAATTTAAATTTGTTTAGTTCATTATGTAATTTTGTTTTAATGATATGCAGATCTCTATCTATTTATATATATCATGGCCGATGAGGGATCTCATCATTCCCCTCGTTCTGAGTGAGGAGCTCAAACTAGATCAAATATATTTCAGGATAGTATTGCTAGATTGGACAATGCTCTAAAATGTTTAGAGCAAACAATTCACAACTCCCCCAATTTGGCTAATCGAGATAGATTAGTCACTATTAGACAAGAGATTATTAAGATGATTGAGACAATTCGATCACACAATCCTTATGATGAAATTAGCATTGAACAATTTTATTTTTCTCTTGCCAGGAGTGTTACTGGCACAGTGAAACATAAAGAAGTTGCCAAATTAGTTTCAAGTGAAAATGTGTTATCCATGTTCCCATTTTATAGAGGGAAAAATAAAATTAGAGGATAAGTGGTTACGAGGTGTGAAGATCCTCTTGTTGCGCCATTCATATACCCTAGATGGTTGGCAACACATCATAGATGGCCTCACAATGATGAGCTGCCATTGTATATTGTCAAACAGTTATATGCAGAATTTCATTTACATATAGAGGTGGACTACACATCTTATCCTGAGCATGCTGGCCAAGGTAAAGGCCATTTTTCTGACAAACCATAGTTTAGACCTTCAAATTTGCCACCGCCTGTGGACAAGAGGGCATTAGTTGGCCCAAACCTTTTGGTTTTACCAAAACTTTTGGAATTGGCAGTAGCAGGGGGGGCAGCAACAGAGTCCACTCAGAGTCAGATTTTTGAAAACATTGCCTCTATTACGACGCAGATTGATCAGATTTCATCTGATTGAGTTGGTAGATATTTATTACACCCACGGATCAACCTTCCTCCCACTGAGGCTACATCTGCATCGTATGATCCATTTATTAGTGCCGATCTACCTACTCTTGTAGATGTCGAGCATACGACCCACACGACTCTACATAATACATGTAGACTCTCAATTTTGGATTTACTAGCAGCATATCAGGTTATTAGTGAGGACCACGAGGTTGCTCTTGAGAGGGTACCAGACTTTATTAGACAACGATATCCTCATACACATATGAGCCACAGGGTGGCAAATGCAGCTCACGATATTCCACATCAGCCTACAGAATCCCATGCACATCATGTTTCTATTGATCCATTAGCTTGTCCAGGTGGTCATCAGGATGTTACAGGTCACGTTGAGGCTACTGCGACACCTGATCCTATCCATGGGACATATAGTCGACTTCTTTTTCCTATTGATACTGTACATGCTACAGAGCCCCCGACGATGTCTTTACATTCTCGTGATCTTAGTGACATTGGTAGAGCCATCAAGCAGGCACAACAGGTACTTTGAATTTATAATTTAAATACATGTATATATTTTTAAAATTGTGTTCTAAAAAATTATGTAATGCATTTTAAAAACTTCTAGGGGTTTAACTCCTGATTGAAATTGTGTACTTGAAAATTTTAAGCAGTATGGTGATTTCCTAGACTTTGGAAATTTGGAGCATGATGGCGATCCCATGCAGTATGCAGATGAGGTACATTTAAATTTAATTTTAAAAAACTAATTACTTGATGTTTAAGTTTGAACACATTGAACTCAAGTACATTGTAAAATTTTTAGATAATTTTACATATATATGTGTACTTGAACACATGCAGGGGTTGGGACAAGGCTCAGGACACAGATCAGGACATATTGGATCGGGACATGGATCCACACATCTTGGATGAGCAGAGCGATCGGTCCATGGATCGAGGGAGAGATCGAGGGAGAGATCGAGCCATAGATCTGATGATTCTATTCATACTAGACATCCCTCTCTTTGAGATTTGTTTTATAGTATTACATGTTTGAGATCATTTTATTACATGTTGGAGACACTTTTTATGATTTATGTATTGAACATTTGGATGTGTTACATACTTATGTTTTATGGTACACATATATATACTTGTTATAATTTACATGTCACATTCATACAGTTATGTTTTATGGTTTGAATCTTAGAGGTTTGTTATATATGTGCATTATTATGGTTTGATGAACTCACTTACATTACATCTATAAATACATCATGCATTAAATTAGTTTATGGTTTTATTTATTTAGCAAGGAACAAGTACCTTTATTTAAATTTAAATTATGGTAACTTGTTCAAATGCACTTGTTGTACATATAGATAACTTTACATTGTGAAATCAAAATGTTGGACTCCACTATCTAATGGTTGCTATTTGTAAATTTAAAAAGATGGACATGTACATGTAATTAATTTAAATAAATAGTTCAAATGAATTTGTCTTTAATAAATAGGTCAAGAAATAGAAAAAATTGAATGCAAATATGCTTGAGATTAATGCTATATATTTTAAAGTAGAACATAAAAATGCAATTGGAAATAGATGATAGTTAGATTGAATTCTTTAAAGCTCTAAATGTTCATTTTTAAAGTCAGTAAAAGTTAAATACATTTAAATTGTGCATATATCATGCTCTACATTAACCTAATTTCTAATTCCATATAATCTAATACACATGTTCATTTGAATGTGCATGCAAAGAATTCTTGAACTAGATGATGAGCTATACTTGTGTCAAGTTGAATGTAAATGAAATCATATATATATATATATATATATTTGAAAGTGTTCACTTAAGAATGAACCATATAATTCAAATAAAGCATGCAAGCTATAAGTGGAGTTGAATGTAAATGAAATCAAATTTCTAGTCTTGAAAGTTTAAGAATTCCATGTGGAACATTTATATATATGTAATTAGAAATTGATATATATATTTAAATCTTGAAAGACATGCACATTTAATATTAAATTAAAAATTGATGACAATTCTATATAAATTAAAAATTGATCAAGTAGATCTCTTGGATGACAATTCTATATATAAATTAAAAATTGATCAATCCATATTTAATTGTACTGGAAAGATGGACCAAATTACATACATGGTCTCAAGCTATACATGGTAAACAAAGCTAAATTGATGCCAAAATGTAGCTATCTCAAGCACCCCAAACACCATCACTATGATTCACTACAATGTTCATATATTCCAATGCACCTTAAGGTGAACAAGAAAGGCCAAACCAAGAGAACCTGGATACAATCTAACATTAACAAAATGGATAAATAATTTAGTTCTATACTTAAAAGATAGGAGCTAATATTCTTAAGCAAATTTGGATTTTAAAGATGAAATCAAATTATAAGGTCAAGTGATTTTGTATTAGGAGATTGGATTTGAAATGGATGATAGTCTAGATTAAGGATAAGGTCCCTAGATGTTGAAAATTTTGGGTGATGACGAAAGGACAATATGATGTATGGACTAGATTGAGACCAAGTAACCAAATTTTGATGTTCAAGTGATGCTTTTTTATTATTAAGGATGGAGAATGGATGTACTGTTGAGATGGATCTAGATGGATAATTTTTAAATGATTCTAGGATGAGGGATGCTTACCTGATGAAAATAATAAAATTAGGATGTGATGATTAGGATACATGAAAATCCAAATGATCATTTAAAATTATTGAATGTCGTGCATTAGTAATGTATAAAAAATAAAGAAAACTAGAGACAACATTTATGTCTAGATTCTTCACCACTCAAACACCAAATCAACTAGATAATTTTATATAAGTTTGTGGAGTTGAATGTTCAAATGAAATGAAATATTTGAATGTGAACTTAAGAATTCTGTGGAACATAAAGAAATTTAAATGCAAAATTGGAACATAGAATAGGTTTTGTACATATTGTTGCACGTATATATATATTCAATCTAGCTCATGTATATAGGTGGAGTTGAACAAATATTTAAATTCAAAGATTTGAAAGTGAAAGTTTAACAATTCCATGTCAAACATAAAAATTTACAATCAAGGAATCTAGAGAGATGATATAAAGGAATTTCTAGAGGTTCTCAAGAGTGAACTTAAAAGAATGAACCATGTCCAACATGTAAAAATGCAATTGGAAATTTAGATGATTTAAAGGAATTTAGGAAAAATGTAAATTAAAACATTTTTAAAGTCACTGGGTTTTGTATCAAGAATATATATGATCTAACATACATGTCACATTCTAAAAAAAAAACCCATTCTAAATCATATCACATGTCCAATCAATACAAATATATATTATCTAGATTTGGAGTCATAAATGTGTACACATGTATCCAAAAAACAACTTAAAGCTCTTGGTACATAAAATCTGGATCCTCTCTATCTTTAATTATCTCTAAAATCTTCTCATGATCTTCAATAGGCAACCTCCACTTTTGTTTGGCACGTCCTCTTTTAGGTAAAGTTTCTAAATTTATTTTTGTTGCCAAAACTAAGTGACTGTAATGTAGAACCTTTTGTCCTGGCCTATAATCAACAAATATAATACCATTTTTATCTATCTTTATTTGTTGATAATATGTGCCTTCAATAACGACTGATCCAATGGGATACTCTTGTCCATCACCATCTGTCATCGATTCGACCAATTTTCTTTTTGGTTGTGTACATCTTAGTAGATAGTAATCTACACCTTCCGCATTTTCAGGATCTGCAACTACAACGAAAATATCTCCTGTACACACACCACATATTTACATATTTAAGTAAATTATACATTTAAAAGTTGTAAAAATTTATATTTTATATTTGAAACTTACTTAAACATAGAATATATATATATATAAATTTAAATCTTGATTTTAACTAAATTAATCAATTTGGACATACCTATAACAACTAAATCAGATACACGTTCGTAATCAGCTGAATATAGTGGATCATAGACATCAACATTGTCATCTTCAACAAAAGGAGGCATTGATATTAATTGTTTCATTTCCCATTGTGAAACATACCCATCTCTAATATTCTCACATTGATCAATATTTGCATTGTCCTCAATGCAATCAATACAAAAACATGATTTTTCTCTCACATTCATTGCATAAGGCCTACTACTCCCCGTTGTCATGATTTGATGTAGATTTCTAATACCATGAATTGCTTGACAATTATAAGGATTTGATCGATCAATATCTGTTTAAATTCAAACTTGAAAATTCAATTTGAAATCATGTATGTACTTGAACTTTGAAATTCAAATTTTTAACAAATTTTGACTAGACATACATACCTATAACTTCCCAAAAATACCATGTGTTGTATGTTGAGTCACAAGCAGAAAAATGACTTTTGCACCATTCAACAATTTCGTTTGCATTCCGTATGGCATTACCTACAAGTTACACACAAGTTGGCACAATTTGTCACCTATTACTTTCAAAGAACTTAAAAGAATTTAATTTAGTTAAATTTAAATATATATATATATATATATATATCTAATCTTTTAAAAAGTATGAAGCTAAATTGGACATACCAGCAAGTTCATGTTGACGAAGTGCACGCTTCACACATGCTCCTGCTCCATCGTGCTCTCCTTTTCCATGTCCACTCTCATAAAAATTCCACAAAAATTTGGTGTTGCATCTAGCATGTTGACTGCTTAACCAAACAAAGGCTTTTGCAGACTTAAATTGTCCTGTGAAGTTACAAATAATTAAACACTTGAAAACCAAATTATCTTCAAAAAACAATTTAAGTCTCAAAGTTTTAAAAGTAAATATAAATTAATTAAAAATAATTTAAAAACCAATGTACTTACCAGCACATCCATCAGACCATATCCAGTGTTGTTCTTGATTTATGCCACGTCGTCTTAGGTCTTCAAAAAACATTTTGAAACAATGAGCTACATAGCTTCTATCATGATTCGTATCATCACTGATATAAAAGTGAACCTCTTTGATGATAATTCTATCATCTTTGCTACTTTGTATTCCATCGACCGCTAACTCTGCATGCCTGTAGCAAACTTGCACGAAGATTGCAACTTGCTCTGAATGATAATATTGACTTTGAATCTCAGTTTGAGGACTAAATGTATAGTTCTCAGAGAAATCTACAATAGAGAGAATACAACCTGGTGGAAAACAATTCTTTGAATAATGAAATTGCTTAGATTTCCATCTTGCACCATGACAATGTTGGATATGTGGATATATGATATTGCGAAATTTACTCATGAATTCATTGTAAGGCAATCCACTCTCTTTGACAACAATTTTTTTGGCCTCAACTCCTGACTTCGTTAAGTATGTCTCATATTCAAATCTCTTCCAAGTAACTTGCATTTCATTATTGTCAACATGTAAAAGATTCTTCAAATCTCCACAATCATTACATACATTTTTTATACACTGAACGTTGAATTCATCCGAATTTTCTGATTTTTCACATAGAAGAGACTTCACAAATTGTGTTGTGCTTCCAGGGATGGCTAAATTTCGATCAATTGTTGCCATAACTTTTCTATATGATTGTAGGTGTAGATCAAATTCAACATGATTTCAACAACAACAAGTTTCACGTACTTTATTTATATGTACAAATGATGGTCGTAGTGTTTCAAACATCCTTTGACAAATCTTCACATTTAAAAATTCTTGTTTAAATGCTTCAAAAAGTTCACTTTGTGTTGTATCTATAAAATGTTTTGGATGAGAAATTTTTGTACCATCATCACCTATTATTTGTATAGTATCCCTTCTATTGGAAGAAACACGAGAGTGGGTGGTCCAATATTCAACAACTTGTTTCTTTACATCTTCTGAAATTCTATCTTTTCGAGGAACCCTACAAATATTTACCCAATTTTTCTCAATTTTTCCATCTATTTCATCTCTCTTTTCAATATATCTTTGAACAGTTCTCCTAGAAACATTTAGTAATTCAGAAATTGCTTGAACTTGTCTTCTATATGATAATTTCTTACTAGAAATTACAGTCATCAACGCTCTACGTGCAGCACTTAAATCACTAGACCGACTCTTCTTTTCAATACATTCTAATGCTTCTTGCAGGTTTTCAACAATTGTTTGTTTTAAATCTGATGACTTTTTCCTATTATCAACCCCTAACAACTCCAAAACAGGGGTCATTTCTTTTCGTCTAAATAACTTTGCAATTAACTATGCTCTTCCAATTAGAGATTTCTCTTCAAAAAATTCATCCCATATTTTTTTAGAGTGTAATTTTAATGTGCTTTCAGATAACATATCTTCAGATGAAATATTATTGAAAAGAGAATCTTCATCCATCTCTATCAAATTTTCTATATCATAGTCCAAAACATTTATATTAGTAGTAGGTTCAGTTTGTTCTTGTACCTGTACATCACCTTGATCATCAATATTTTCCATGGGTTGTTGTTCAGTAGATGTTCCTTCATCCACTTTTCTCTTTCTTTGTCTTACTCGTGTTTGATCATACTTCCTCGATCTAGTCCTTGGATTTTCCATCACAAATTACACTCAAATTTGAATGATTGTCTACATACAAATTTGTACACACATAAGCTTTCCATGAAACATGTACATATAATATAGCATAAATATTTTAAAAAGCTTGTAACTAGATGCAAAACATAAACATAAAATATTTAAACAAAAGTTTTTAATAAACATAAACATGCAAAACATAAAATATTTTTAATTGAATAATTAATATATTTCTACACATATTTCTTTCATGTTAATACTTTAATAAAAAAAAGTGAAAACAAACTTCAAATGCATTTTCAATAAAAAACATAATCAATTAAATAAATGAAAGATCAATACACCTTAAAAATATCTCTCCTCTTCTCCAAATGCCTTTTTTTTTGTTGAAATAAGTCTTGTAAATTTCAAAAATGATAAACCTTCCAAAATTTTGAAATAAATCTTCTTTAATCAAAAATAGTTGAGAAAATTTTGAAATATTTGTTATTTTTGAATTTTTTTAATTTGATAAATTTGAAAGAAAATAACTTTATTTTATTTCATTGGTTTTCAGCTGAGTACTTATCGGCCGATAAAGTTCTGATCGATTAATTTTCACCTGATTCATTCCTGGACGATAGGGTTTCGGCCAAAACTTGATCGGCCGAAAATGTGTCAGCTGAAAACATCTAGTTGGCATCCTACATGGCAGCTTACTCATCATTTTTCAGAATTTTTTGAAACATTCATTTTTGGCAGAGTATTTCTCTAGTCAGATTGATTTTTTTGCAAAAAATAAAAATACCCTTTTGTAGAGCTTGAAGTTTAGAATCCAAATATAGAATTTTTATAATATTTTGATTAGTTTTAATATCTTTTATTTTTAAAATAATGCAAGTAGGTTTTAAAAATAAAAAAAGAGGTTGATTTGATATTAAAAAAATGATAGTAAAGTTTATTAAAATGTTTTAAATATTATATGAGGCATAAGAGGAGAGAGTCTACTTCAAAAGGGTATATTTTATTTTTTGAAAATGATTGAAAAAATTGAAATTAGTTGACGACCCGCAAAAAATGTCAAATTCTGACATGTTTGACTTTAAAACATTAATACAAGAAAAATATACATCAAAATGTGATTTTTTTTTTCTATGCACAAGATATTATTTGGAAAAAAAAGAAGGGAGAAATGAAATTTTTTTCATTTTGTTTCTTTATGGCCCGTGAAGTCACTCTTTTATGAAATTTTCAGCATTCCAAAATTTGTCCTTAAATTGATTAAAACATAATAAAAATATTTTTTTAAATTTTTTTTAAAAATTACAGGAATAAACTACACCAAAAGTTCTACATTTTATTAGTTTACACCATTTTGAAATTCAAAACATAAAGACACTTTTATGTGGTCGAAGTTCAGAATTTTTTTTGCCATTGGCCGATTCCTTTATAAAGTGTGACACAGGTTTGTGCTTTTACCCTACAAGGATGTTCTTGTCTCTACATGTTGGTGAAAGTTTCTACTACATGAAGTTGATTTGAAGACTATTTGGGAGAATGCTTTGTATTCCTCTGCCTTTGAAGATGTGATCTTGCAGTTTGGGATTCAATGTTTAAGCTTTGTGGATGTTGCACTCCTATCTTTTTAGGTCACCTATGTTTCCGAGGAGGTTTCTGGTAATTATTGTGGTTTGATAATTTTGTTGCTTGTCAGCACTGGGTTAGAAAATACTCTGCATTTCTCTACATTGATGTTTCTGCTCCTGCAGCTTGGTGAACATTCTCTCAGTGCTTGTGCAGTATCTTAATTCAGATTTCATGTGATGGTGTTTACCACAAGTTGGTTTGTTAATATTCTATTTCTTGGCAGTGTCTTCTAGGCTTTTGAGTTAAAATGTTCTATTTCTATTTGGTTCATGGTGGTTGTTTGTGGCATGAAAGTGTGGAAGAAGCATATGGAAGTGTTGTTGAATGTTCATGGAACATCTCTTTGTGATCCACACATTAGTGTTTGATCTCTTTGGTGCTACATTATGTTTGGACTTGGGTTTTTGGGAAATTTGTGAATGTCTCGCCAGCAAGGCTTGTTCTCTTGCTTGCGCTATGTGCTTGGGGGTGTAAGGAAGATAAGGTAGTTGTAGACACTAAAAATTGTCCTAGGCCTGTGACTCTTAGTTTCTTCATAATTCTTTCATCTTCATTCTTCATAATTAAATAATTTTAATTATTTAATTAATTCCTAAAGTCATATGTCCTCAATTTATTAAATAATTTTAATTATTTAATTAATTCATGCTTACCTTTATTCTTCCTCAATTAATTAAATAAATGTTATTTAATTAAGTCACTAATTAAACCTATCTTCTTTCTAAAATTAAATAAATGCACTAATTTATTTAATTTCTATGACACTTTCTACTATAATTAAATAATTATTTTAATTATTTAATTATTCATTAGCCATTCTCTCCCAAATTAAATAAATTTTATTTATTTAATTTGGTCCAATATCTTGAATTTTGAATTAAATCATTATTAAATTCAAAATGATTTCGCCTTATCACAATCTTCTATAGTTAAGTAATATCTTTATTATTTAGTTAGTCATTGGCCACTTAACAGAGATTTGATTTGATTTTCTCTAACATATTGCTTTTTCTATTTCGATCTTATAGTTCCACATCCAGTCCTTATCTATCTGTGTCTCAACTAACCTCCACCATTGATTAAATAATTTTTAATTTAATCTTGACCATTCATCTTTTCTAATTTAATTCTAATCTTATCCCATGCCTCATCTTTTTAATCTTGACCATCGATTAATTGTCTCTCGATCTCTGCCTGTCATTTGAAATCACCTTGCCTATAAAAGGGCTCTATCATTGTCATTTCCCGAATCTTGGAAGCCTTAGAAATGTGAGACATCTTTTGTCATTTTGCCATCTCGCTTAATACATCCATATCTATTTAGAAATCTTCAATATTTTGTTATTATCATTGTCTTTAGGCCATATTTGCATGCTTAAGTAAAATATGAGGGCAAGTATTATACTACAACAAAATGGAGAAGTGTAATGAAGGTGATTCATGGAATGCATGGAGGGTTTGGTGAGATATTTCATTTTTTTATGCTTTATATTCCATTGTGCTTCATTATTCGCTAGGGTTTAGTTTGCTTACGCTTTATATTGCTAACTTGGAATTTTCCCTCACTAAAGTAGTAGAACAACTTCCTACACTAATCTTGAGAGGAGGATAATACATTTTTTTTTATAGATCTTCAACAATTACAAAAATTTAAACATAAATAAACATAAATATCAGGTATAACACAACATAGTGATTTACATGGGGAAAACCCTTTTGAGATAAAAATCCCACACTCCAAAATTCTCCCAATATATTATTCAAAAGTCACAAAGATTACAATATACTTGTAAAACAAGCTTCTCATGTAGGAGTATCACCATCCAGAGATCTAGAGGCAACATGATTGCTATTAGACTCATAATACATCATAATACATAATCGTAATACAATTCCCTCATAAAATAGGGTTTCCTTCTAGGGCAATTCAAACTAATAAAATATCAGTCGTCAAATCTAGAAGACCTAATGATGAACGATCTAGATTTACAATAATAAAATATAAATAAAATTTTCCTTTCAGGGGTGCTGCCCCTGAGCCCTTATCGGGGTGTGTGGCCCCTAGACCCCCTGCCAAGCGAATGATCCCCTTGGACCCCTCACGGGGGGAAACCCCCTTATGACCCCATGCCATTGACATATCAACATCACCTTATGTATCAATAGTACTTTATTTAATTGCAATGTTGAGAAACATTATCCCAACAGGGGGTCTATGCCAACATTTGAAGCTATGTTAAGTTGTGTTTGGGTCTTGACCTATCTTATTGAGAACCACATTGAGTAAATTCAATTGAAAGTGTGTTTTTAGGCCAATTGATAATGTGCTACACGTTTCATCTTCACATTTCCTTGTTGCTGACTCAAGTTGATGTGTGCTAGTGTGTGTGTTGTTTGGGATCACATTGGAAGTTGTAATAAGCTTTTTTTGGTCCTCTCTATCTCTTGAATAGGATCACATTATGTTTTAATGGCTTACTTGTTAAGGTTATTGTTTATCTTCTATTCTGGCCGACCTAATTGGTGTTTTGAGATATCGCAAAGGAAATAAATGGAAGAACAAATATATTGAAAAATGAGTGAGTTTGTGGTGGTGTGTGAGTATGGAATGATATAGTGATTTGTGGAAAATAAATATTAGATGAGATTTAACACCTTAGTCACCAGATTGTATTATTGGCATATGTTGTAATTTCCAAATCTTCATCTATCCTACTATCAGATAGCGAGTCTCTTTAGCAGGTCCTTGCAATTTGTATTTTTCCCTGGGGTTGTGTGCCTCAGTACTGCAAGTCCTTTGTATCTTGACTGAAGGTTATGCATCTTAGCTTGCAATTCCATCAGGGAATAGTGTGCTTCCTTAGATAGCGAGCCTTAAAAAAAATTATAATTCTGTAAGTAGTGAGCTTCCTATATTGTGAGATTTCTCATTGTGGTTTTTCCCTTAGTTTTTCCACATAAATCTAGTGTTATTTTGTGCATGTGTGTTCATTTTCCTATCTTTCATTATTTTTGATTTGATTAAGTGCTACTTATCTATTTATAAGTTGTTGATCCTACTAAAAGTCTAAATTTGCATGTTGCTGAAGGGTTTAATTTTTTATAGATACTAAATCACCACCCTCTCAATATCTGAGTGTGTTCAAAATCATCTTCATACTTAAGTCTCATTCTTATAAATCCCCAATTCAATTCTAATCCCCCATCCTAATTTCCATCCTCCAAAATAAATAAAAATCAACTTTCTTAATCATCCTATCCTCCATCATCCCCTTCTAATATCCATCCTCATCCAAAATCAATTGCAAACTTTCATCTTCCAAACATTTCTCCATAATCTTGTCCAACCATCCAACCATCCTCATATAATATTTTCTAATCCACTTTCTTTAATCCCAATTCCATCCAACATCATGTCATCATTCTATGCCTCTCCACCAATCATTGATGATGATGAGATTAGTCTTGTGGATCAACTAGAATGTGACCCCTATGATGATCGAACTTTATAATATATTTCCTTAAGCAAGTTTTCCACAACACATAGTCACCAATCTATCTATCTTCAATATCAAGAACTAATTAACATAAATTATACCACTAATTCCCAACAAACATAAATTGGTGATCCCTATTCTATCCTTAACAACTTGGGAAACTAGAACTCTATCCAATTTTTTCCTCAAATCCCATCCACATCCCAAATATCCATCTCCAAATATTTGTCAAGATCCATATCCTCATTTTCATTCCATGAATCCATTAAATCCTCCACTTATTATTCTCCTTGATCATCTCTCACATCCTTACTGTCCACAATGTCTCCATCCTCCAAATATTTTGCTAATGAATTCTTCTAAGGAATCCTAGAAAAGAAACAATCAAAAAATCCACATTACAAAGTTAATAATTCATGCCACCCCACTCAACCATCTAAGTTCATTAGTGATAAGGTCATAACCCACCCCATATCCATCATTCCACTCCAAAATCCTAACACCATCCAACCCATCCAGCCTATCAAACTCCAATCCTATGAACCTCATGAATACCCCATCCCTCCATCCATGCGATTCGAGGAATATATCCAACACTCCTCCTCCATCACACCATCCAAACCAATTGAAACATGTCAAGAGGTTGTTCTAAAACATGCTATCTTAAATTCTCCTCTAAATTAATATTAATGCATCCCTTCATACCCACCTCATGATCTCCTTCCATCTCAAGATCCAAACACCCCTTTATCTTCATCTCATGATCCCTTTTCTCAAGATCTAAGAATACCTTCTACTCCATCTCATGATCCCCTTCCAAATCAAGATCAAAGCACCCCTTCCACTCCATCTCATGATGTATTTCCAAATCAATATCAACAACTCCCTTCTAATCCATCTCAAGATCCCTTTTCAAATCAAGATCAAAACACCTCTTCCACTCCATCTCATGATCCTCTTCCCTCTCATGATCAAACCATCCCTTCATCTCCATCTCATGATCCAATTCCATCTAATGATATGAGAATCCCTCTTAATTCCTTGATCATGATCCTACTCTTTCTCAAGATCCCATCACCCCTATCCAATCTATCCATGAATCCCATGCCTATCAAATGGTTTGCTCCACTTTTATCCAAGAACCTATAATACCTTCAATATCATATCCCTCTAAAAATTGCTTCTTTCTTTTGAATTAAAAATATCTGTTTAGCTAAAGGATTTGTCAAAACATGCAATATCAAGGAAAAG